>JAVXUP010002662.1:0-115866 GCA_033070095.1 Escallonia herrerae
GGGTCCAGGATTACTCTGATAACGACTCACCATTCCAACGGCATAGCAGATGTCTGGACGCGTACACAACATAGCGTACATCAGACTTCCTACTGCAGCCGCGTAAGGCACTTTGGACATCCGATTCTTTTCCTCATCATTCTTTGGGCATTGGTCTGTGGTCAAAGTACACGCCTTGTCCATTGGAGTGTCTATGGGTTTTGAGTTATGCATACGAAATCGTTCAATGACTTTCTTGATGTATGTCTCTTGAGACAAACCGAGAAGTCTCTTTGGACGATCACGTATGATTTTAACCCCGAGCACATAATTAGCTTCTCCCATGTCCTTCATCTCAAAAGTTGAGGACAACCACTGCTTAGTGGCGACAATGGAACTCATGTCATTCCTAGCTAAAAGAATGTCATCCACATACAAAGAAAGGATTAGAATATTTTTCTTGGATCGTTTTACGTAAACGCAATGGTCTTGTTCAATCATTTCAAAACCTATAGAGGTAATGGCATGATGAAACCTAAAGTACCACTGCCTAGACGATTTGTTGAGACCATATATAGAACGTTTGAGACGGCAAACTTTGCGCTCATGTCCTTTGACTTCAAAACCCTCGGGTTGAGCCATATAAATCTCTTCGTCTAGTTCTCCATTGAGAAACGCAGTCTTAACATCCATATGAAAAAGTTCTAAATCCTGCTGGGCGACAATAGCTAGGATCAGGCGAATTGAAGCAAATCTCACCACTGGGGAGAAAGTATCTTCATAGTCCACACCCCGCAGTTGGGTATAGCCTTTCGCCACAAGACGTGCCTTATACTTGTCGATTAACCCATCTACCTTGCGCTTGACTTTAAAAACCCACTTGTTTCCAATAGTCTTGCGCCCTGGCGGAAGGTCAATCAACTCCCAGACTCGATTCTTTTCCATTGAGCTTAACTCATCCTTCATTGCAGCCATCCACTCATTTCTAGCAGATGAAGATAAGGCTTCTTCCACAGAAGTAGGCTCGTCTTCATCATTTGGAGTGCACATAAGAATTTCACCGTCAATCTCAAAACGACGACGTGGAACTCTTCCTCGTGCACCTCTGCGCAGTTGAGAATCTTGTTGACCTGATGGTCCTTGTGGTGTGCTCCCACTGTCTGGGATACTCCACTAGGTTGAAGGTCACTTACACTATCTTCAGCGACAACTGGATGAGGAACTAATTCCCCACCTTCGCTTGAAGATGGTAAAGTGGGTTCAACCTCCTCTAACTCATAGAGGTCAAGATTCTTACTCGCATCTCCAATGCTAGGAAAATCACTCTCTATGAAATCGACATCACGAGACTCTATTTCAGTCCTTCCACCATTTGGATGTTCACCATACATTACATAGCCTTTAGAGTTTTCAGAATACCTTAGAAAGATACTCTTCTCTTTGCTCTAGGCCCTAGTTTCCCATACTTATGAGAAGTACTGTGAACATAACCTGCTGAGCCCCATGGGCGCAAGTTATCCAAATTTGACTTTTGGCCATTCCAAAGCTCATAAGGGGTGGATTTGACTGACTGTGAAGGCACACGATTAAGTATATAGGCTGTAGTCAAAAGGGCATCCCCCAAAAAAGATATCGGAAGGTTTGCTTGCGCCATCATAGACCTAACCATGTCTAACAATGTTCTATTCCTTCTTTCCGCAACACCATTTTATTGTGGAGTCTTAGGAATAGTAAGTTGCCTGCGTATCCCCTTTTCCTCACAAAACTTCTTGAAGTGATCTGACAAATATTCGCGTCCTCGGTCAGTGCGAAGAGTTTTTAAATTCTTCTCTTCTGATTCTCAACCTCAGCTACAAAGCGTTTGAAACAGTCCAAAGCTTCGTAGCGGTGAGATATCAGATACACATAACCATATCGCGTATAATCGTCTATCAGTGTAAGGAAATAAGAGGCGCCATGGCGTGCCTTTACACTCATAGGTCCGCATATATCAGAGTGAACTAGCTCAAGTGGTTGAGTTGCTCTCACAGCCTTTCCAAAAGGCTTCCTGCATGCTTTACCGGCCAAACAAGCCTCACAAGTTTGTAGATTGACTTTTGCGAGTGGGCCTAAAAGGCCTTCTCTAGCCAAACGAGTCATTCTATCTTGGCCTATGTGGCCCAGTCTTGCATGCCAGGTGGTAGAATCATTCACAATATTATCATTCACCACATAAGAATAAGAAGACTGAGAATCAATTAAATCCAATTAAAAAAGACTATCCATGCGAAAACCATGTCCGAACAAAACATCATCCAAAAAAATGTCCAACTTATTACCCCTAAAAATAAAGGAAAAACCACTGTCTAATAAAGCAGTAACTGAAAGTAGATTAAGCCGAACTGTGGGTGCATATCGCACATCCTCTAGAATCAATGTGCGCCCAGTGCGCAACTTGAGCTGGTAAGAACCAACCCCTAGCACCTCTTCGGAGCTATTGTTTCCCATGAAGATATGTTTGCTTCCCGCTGGAATCCGGTGATAATCTACGAACCCCTCTCGATCACGTGCTACATGTTTTGTTGCACCTGTATCCACAAACCACACAGGTTGGGAATGAGCAACCATCACATGTGAGGAAACATATAACTGAGAGAAAGATTCTGAAAGTACCTTCTTCGGCTCAGTGCAATCACGAGCGAAGTGTCCTTTCTGTTGACAGTTGAAGCATTTAACTTTAGACAGATCTTTTTCCCACCACGTTTTCCTCTCTTGCGTTTCTTCATTTTCCCTTCCTTTGGCGCAGAAGTGCTAGCCTCGCCTTTCTTCCTTTCTTACTTTGTCTTCGCGCTTGCCATTTGCATTGCGCGATCCCCCTTGGGCGACATAAGCAAGGGTCTTGTCAGCATCTCGAGTCTCGTCCTCAAGGATGACATGCTGTGAAACATCAGAAAAGTTCTTGATGTTTTCACTGTGGGTCAATATCTGTTTCATATTGGCCCACGAGGCAGGAAGGGACCTTATGACAGCTCTGACTTGCTGCTCATCTGTGAGCGCATGGCCAGCATCCCTCAGCTTACCAATCATATTGGACATCATCCTTAGATGTTCACTCATGGTATGTTTAGGGTCTTTTGTGTACTCCTCAAACTTAATCACAAGGCTACGAAGCCGCGTAGTTGAGGTTCCACCAAAAGAGAACTTGAGCTGCTCCCATAAAGCTTTGCAAGTTGGAAGTTCATCATACTGCCCGATTAGATCATTTTGCAAGCTGCTCAACAAGGTATAGCGCGCACTACGATCTTTCTGATTCCATTTCTGGTAGGCAGTGTGGTCTATTAGGGGTTGCGCCTCAGTTGGCGCGACCATCTCCTTGGTCAAGTGCTCCTCGAGCTCTTGTTCGTTCAGCATGAATTTCATCTTTTTGTGCCAAACGTCATAATTATCTCCGTTAAGTTTTTCACCCTTAACGAGATCAGCTATGACATTCTTGGTGGCCATTATATTCACTACATTAGATTGCGCAAGGAAAAGACATTAATTATACATCCTTCTATTTATTTCAAAAAATTCAAATGAAAAACATAATCCTTCCTCACATCATGAAATCGAAAATCTGCTAAGCTCGTAATCATCTCCCATGTATGTGAGTTGGGAAAAATATTTTTCAAGTAATTTTTCGCAATAAATTTCATCATCATATAAGCCACAATATAATAAATCATCCACATGATAATTTAGAACAATATAAAATTGCACCATGCAATAAAGTGTGCAAGGACTCCATTGAGCCTCATTGGCATTCTAATAACTTATGCTAAGAAAATTCTGTTTGAATAATGTGCGTGCGAAATTACATCCCCGTACAAGGCTTTCTGGAAATATACAGGGAAAGGTAATACAACATCTTTGAGAATCCTACTACAAACTACTCCAATAAAACAAATGGAGATGCCGCACAGCACATTTTCTCAAAAGAATTTTCTTAAAGCAAAGTAAACACATAAACATAAGTTTCTTTAGAATGCCAATCTAGTATCCATCCATTTAACCTAAAACTAGCATGCTCAAATAAGAAGTTAAAGGGTAATAAAATGGATGAATAGGCCACATTCTCCTTCCAAGGAAAACGGGTGAGGCCTTGAAATTAGGTTTTAAGAAATGTGAGCTTACCAAAAGCCAACAAATATACCTCAGAAGTATATTTAAACCATAACACAAATCAAGGCAAGCATGTAACAAATTAGACATAATTTATCTATGTCATATAACTCTCCAAAAATATTTATTGCTACTCACGAAGTGCAAAAAAAATATTTACGCATTATTCGTATTTTTGGGAACCACAAAAGTACCACAAAAATACTCACAAATGACCAAAAACTGAGAGATAAATCCTAAAAAATTGGCAAACAGTAAATTTATTCTTAATATACCTCTGGAATTAAGAAAAATTCTGTGTGTATAAAACAAAATTTTAAAGTTAATTTTCCATAGAAAAAGTCGTTTAAATATTGAACACACACAGAGGGTATAAAGGTAATCAACACCATTGAAAATTTTCAGAAGGCACGACAAGGCTCCACTCGCCGGCGGTGACGATCACCGGCGAACCAGCCTGCACGCGCCTCCACGCGCCACCACTGCGCGTGGGAGCGCATCTATTCTGGCAAAAGCGCGCGTGGAAGCACGCGCGCGTGGGGAGCGTGAGATGAAGCCGGGCGCGTGTGGGCGCGTGGCGCGCGTGGACGCGGGTGCGCGGCTCCAGGGCGTGGCTTGTCATTCGGAGCGTGGGGCGTGTGTCAGCGAGTGGTGTGTGACTTAGTCATGCGCGGCTCAATCGGCGCGACACGTGTCACGGCTTGTGTGCACTGTTCATCTTCGTGAAAAAACCCTTTTTTTCAGCGCCGCCATGTCGCGATGCCAACTCGACAGGATGCCATATCTCTCTCGTTTTTAAGCCAAATAATGCGTACGATATATCGTTGGAAAGCTTATACAACATAGATTAATTATGTACCAACCGATCATGAAAACAGAATATCATGCTCCGAATTTGAGTCCCAAAACTCGAAAAAACCACAGTTTTCTTGAAAAATAAAATCGTGATTTCTCACAAATCATGCATCCAAAAATCACGAAATTTTATGGAGTTCATCCTCAACCATAGGAGAACAAAACTAATTATTTTTCAGAAAAACATGCTCAAAAATTTTCGAATTTTAATAATGGGTCTCATTCATGTATCCGGAAAAAATCGTAACATGCACATAATTTAATCTAGCATGTTAAAGGCGAATCAACAAGTAATCATGCTCTGATACCAATGTTGAAACGATTACAACAATCATTGTGCTACCACGTAACACGTAATGGGTTTGAAAACATACCGTACGAAGTCTTGAAAATTCCGACGTAGGATCCTTGTTGTTACGAGCCTCCAACGCGCTTGATCTTTTTCGCAGGTACGAAAACGGCTACTAGAGTCGAGTTCTTCGTCCACGAACCAAATCCTAGAGCTTGGTGATTGCTCTAGAGAGAGGGATTATTGCTATGACTTTTAATTTATTGGGATATCTCTAGCCTTTATATAGAGATACAATTAGAGACTGGCTTTACCTCCAACTCTTAGAAGATAAAGATTGTATTTATCTCAAACACTTAGAGATAAATATTCTCTAAATAACTGTATTATCCAAACTAACAAATACACATTATTTGTTAGTGGGCGGATAATTGGTCAACTGACCCAATTTATTAACAGTTGTGTTTACTCTTTGTTAGACAAAAGTTTCAGATTATAATTTTGTACAAATTCCTTCAGGGATGCTATTTCTTTTTCCGAAAGAGGAGCAAAGGAAGGGAGGGAAATCCGTATTACCTATATAACTAACCAATTGAAATGAAATAAACTCAGACAAGGTTTGTCAAAAGTAGTACTTCCTTCTTTGCAATTAATTTCCTCCTCACTAAAAAGAGCTCATGAAGGCGGCAACATACTGCGGCATTTTTAGACTTGTGAGTCTGTGCTCTAACTACTAACCTCGATCATTTTAGGTCTTCTACGCCAAGAGAAAAGTAGCTCTATCTATTAGTACACCAATACCTTAGTGCTACCGTTTTCACTACCATAACCTCTATTATAGTCACAAATCATTATCGCTCCTACCATTTTTACAGTTGCCGATACTTCTACCATTACCACCACCAATTTTGTTGTATTCCTACTTGCATGTACATGTAACTCTGTCGTAATGAACCACCACTACCTCAAGCCACAGCAACCACTATTGCCAAAAATATAATACCATATCAGTTTAAACTTTACTACGATGCCATGTCTACCTCCATTTTTTTGCTAGCATTAAAAGTTGTAATTTTTATAATGGAGTTAAAATTTGTCTTAGATCTCATTTACCTTACATTCTTTCTATTCAATTCTCCAAAAATATTTAGATTGAAAGTACTTATTCCCCAATCAAATTCAATTACTTCTTGTAATTTAATTTAGGAAAGGATCGGTTCTAAATCAAGTGTAAGATGTTAGAGTTAAAAGATTAGTGCTTGATACGACAAACTTACCGAATAAAGATTAGTGCATGACACGACAAACTTATGTAAAAGGTTACAAAAACATATAATTTTATCCAAAGCTACTTTTGACATTCTCAATAGAGCAATTGCTACGCTATTGTATATTTCTTGAAGTTTCTAAGCCTTTTTTCACTGTTCTGGAATGAAATATATGACAGAAACTGCAATTAGATATATAGCAGTAAATCAATAGCTAATGATGCGATGACCCACCGAGTATAATAGATTAATAGTTTCCGGAGATTTGAAAAACATGATTATGTTCATAACATAATTTAACATTATGTTCTTCCAAAAATTAGCTAGAACGTAATTGACATTACGGACCGCGGGTAGAGTGTTCAATCAAGGTGTCAATAGGTCTACTTTCAAAATGTACTTTCATAGTCTCGTTAATTTTTTCTAATGATAAATGCTCGAAAAGGCTGTCTTAAATCAACCACCGCTTCCATTTGATACGTAATTGGCTTGTAGCAAAAATCATATTAATGTTGACCACATGTTTCATATGCAATCAGAGGAAGGCTGTATGCACCATGGCTAGAATAAGCGTAATTCATACTAAATGACTTTGGAGAAATATATGCCGTGACACACTTGAAGGATGCATACAGTTAATGACCTGAGATGTGCAAGGCTTAAAGTGTTAGTGTAGCCATAAAAGAAAAAGAAATAGAAAAAAAATCCGAGTTTACCTTGCATGGTGGTTTGTTGAGTGTGACGTCTCCTTGTGATCATGGAACCGTTACATACCTGGAGAAAATCAAGCTCTTGCAAAGCAATTTGCTGGCAGCTCATATACAGTTTGGGTCAATCAGAATGAGGTAAGTCTCCAAGTTTCATTCTCATTCTTATTTGGTAACAGATGTAATAGTGAAGATTTTTCGTTACCAACCAAATTTTCGGAATTGTTTAAAAGAGGATTTTTTTTAACAAATCAGCAGAAGTTCACATTGAGTGGTGGTGAATGTTTCTCGAGTTATAAAACTTGCACATCTTCTTAGATGGTAACTATGATTACGATGAACAGGAAAATAAATAATTAAAACATACAGACACACACATAAATGGACAAACATAGGGAAATGTTTTACCGCATATTTATTTCTTTCTCTTCTGTATTCTGAAGTTGGACTTCATCTTGGGTGGTTGAATTGCTAACCATTGTATTCTGAACTTCAGTCAATAAATAGTTTTCTGATGCAGTGTTTTGTATCTAACTGCTATCTCCTCTCAGATTACTTTTCTTTCAAGGGCCGGGGTTAAGGTATCTCACTACTCAGCTGCTGCGATGCGTACGCTCGGATGTGCACCTATTGATGAGATGCTTGATGCCGGCATTTGTGTGTCATTGGGAATGGATGGAGCCATGGTTTTGCAGTTGATAAAGAATGATTTATGAGGTTTTTGTCATTGAGTAGGACACTAAATTAAAGTTACACATAAAAAAAAGCGTCCTACTTTTGCTATTAATTTGATCTCTTAGTTGATAAAAGAGGAGTCCAAGCAAACGGGAGGTCTCTAACCATGAAATTTGGAGCTGATTTGGCACATGGAGAAAACTCCAAAAAGTTGACGTATCATAAATATAGAACTTTTAAAATCTTATGTGTCGCAATTCTAAGTGAAAGTTTCAGCTTTTTGTATATATAGATAGATAAATAGATTTTGGCCTATATTCATTGTAAGCAATCTTCATCTATTGCACATTGCTTTGGTCGAATTATCAAAATCTTTCCTTCTTTGTGTGCTACTTTGTGTGCTAAAGAACTTTCACATCTTTTGCAAGACAAGTGTTAAATATTTGGATTAACTATTAAGGATAACGTACTTTGCACGATATATAGTGATTGAAAAAAAGAATATGCTAACTCCAAGTCTCACGAAATACTAAAAGTTTGATTGTACAGCGATAAAAGTGAAGAAATTTTTTAGAGATAATTGATATCAAGTATTTATATTGGAGTTATCTATTGTCGTGTATTATGTTTTGATGGCATATATATATATGTCTAGCAAGTGATATTGAGAAGAAATTTGAATTATAATAAAGTTGTATTAAGAAAGTTCAATAATCAACCCAAAAAGGATTGTAGAAAATAAAGTGTCTAACATAAAGAAGTTATTTATTAATAAATGTATAACAACGTTTGTAAGATGAAATGGGTTTGGAACTTAAATGTTGCATCTTTAAAATCAAGAATCAATCAAGCTCAAGAGATCCATCATGCCACATATAAAAACTGAATTGTATAAGTAACAAATTTAATAGACCTAACTTTCAATAATCTTTCCAAAGTTTTTCTATCATTCACTTTTAAAATTTTGGCACTTTTTCCTGTAAGCATCACTACTAAAATTCAAAATATCATCACATATGATTTTTCAGTATCATTCATTACCTATAATGTTTCTTTCTACCCAATTATGGTCATTTCTTGTAGCGATGATTATTGGGGGTCAAAATATCCCCTGCAGTTTATTTGTTTTTGGTAATGATCTATTCTATAACTCCCTTAGTCCTGAATTTTTTTTTTGGGACTATCTTAAAAAATTGATCAGTTTTCAAATTTAAAAAGATTTTGTAACTGTTTTTAAGTGTTTATCCTTTGTAGACATTTTTTTTATTCTATCTCTCTCTCCACATTTAGTCATTCACCAACCAATTTTTCTTTATTGAATTAGTTTTGTCCTGCCCCTCACTCTCTTGGGATAGAATGAGAAACTCATAAAATAAAACTTATATCTTACATAAACGTGCGTCAAATATGATTAAAATAATTTGAGACGAAGGAAGTATAAGTTTCATGTATCTCTTATTTTAGGATTAAAGTACAAAGCAAGTCTTTTTCAACTTTTTCTATCTTTAAGTTTCAACGTTCCAGTACAATTTGTCTAAAACGACGCTTAATCTTAATTATATTTTTCAATTAAAAAATCTGTAGTGTAGTCTAAGTTTCTCTTGATAGTGTACTCTAAAACTCTCTTTTATATTTATCTAGCATGACCTTTTTTTATCATAGTAATAAAATAAGGCTATTAATTTAGTTGTAGATGTAATTTAGCATATATTTGCCTTAAGATTTTTACATATATGTGTGTGTGTGTGATTGTGTGCGCGCTTGCACAACTATTTGGAATATCTAACATACGTATCAACATACAGATATGAAATACATAACTAAAGAAGGATTGAGTTTCTGACAAAATATTTAATTTAGTTTAAGTAGATTTTGTTTATTCTTAAAGACTATAGAAAACATTGTTCTCTGCAAGTTGTTTTCATTAATTGAAATTGATAGAGAAGATGTAATAACTCTGAGGTATTTAGTTTTAACGTGAATGGAGCCGGTAGGTTTTGATATAAATTGTTTTGGCAATCAAAGAACATGCAGGGATTCAAGGGTGATTTTATAGGTTGTCATCGGTTTTTTTCTTTTTTATTTATTTATTAAAAGATGAAATAACCCTTAACTTTAACTAAAACATATATATTCTTATAAAGGTGTTCTAGGAAATATGCTTGATATCCTAACGGAAGTCACAAGCACCCTTACTTTTTTCAAAACACTCTAAATCAAATTGAGTATTTGATGAAAAAAAAAGTTTCAAGTAAAAAACACCCATAATCAAAACTAATTTTGTATGAAGATTTCGGTTTAAAAAGGGCATTTTGGGGGGGGGGGGGGGATGATTAGCCATTTAACTCCAGTTAGGATTACATATGCATTTAAAAAATCCTAAAAATATTTCAAATTTACGGTAGCTTCTTTATACCAATATGTCTGTATTCAAAATCTAGAATTAAACTTCAGGTTTATGATAGTTTCAATGTAATGATACGTTTGTATTGAAATTTATGTACATGCAGAATATTTTAAATTTGTAGCATACGCATCAATATACAAATATGAAATACGAAATTTAAAAGGATTAGAGTTCTGACAAAATATTAAATTTAGTTTAGGTAATTTAAAGTTGTTTCTTTAATCGAATATGATGGAGAAGATGTAATAACTCTAAGGTAGTGTAGTTTTAACGTGAATGGAGGTGAAGGATTTAATAGGAACTTTTTCAATGATAATAATTAGAGAGGATATAGGAGTTCAAGGCTGATTTTATAGAATTTTCATATTTTTTTTAATAAAAATGAAAACAACTCTTTATTCTAACAAAAACATATATTCCAGTAAAAATATTTTAATGAAAGAGGCTTGTTACCATATGAGAAGTCAAAAACACTCTTATTTTTTTAGTCAAACTCTTACTAAAAATAGGTATTTAATGAAAAAAAAGTTTAAAGTCAAAAGTCAAAGCAGTTCTTAATTCTAACCAAAACATATATCTCAGTAAGGGTATTTTAAAGAAAGAGGCTTTATATCCTTTGAGAAGTAAAAAACACCCTTATTTTTAAATAATACTCTAACTTAAAAGGGGTATTTAATGGAAAAAAATGTTATAGGTCAAAAACACCCTTAATCGTTTATGAAAATATTAATTAGAAAATGGTACTTTAAGGATAGAAAAGATTAGCCATTTAAGCCCATACGTGCTTTTATATATGTACTAGTAAGGATCACGTACTTTTATATAGTAATTTATTTTTTTTATTATGAATATTGTTGTTAACTGCTAATCAAATACTCGAAATATGAAAATTTAATTAAACATGGTCTTACTTTCAAACTCGAATTTTTCACGCCAGCTATCACCAATAATTTTTACTATTAATCGTACTTATTTTTTTGTCACATCAAGTTACTGCTAAAGAGAATTCAGACGGTTTCATATCATACCTTGTTATCGAAGATATACACTGATATGATAATTAGTCTCAAACGTCTTTCACAAATATCTAACTCTCACAAAATACTATAAGATTGATTGTACATTAATAAAAGTAAAGAAAATGATTGGAGATAATTATCTGTAATATGTTTTGATGGTATATTTCTAAGTCTAGGAAGTGAAATTAATTAAGAAGAAATTTAAATTATAATAAAGTGATATTAACAAAATTTCAAAAATCAACCTGAAAAGGATTATCGAAAGTAAAGTATCTAACGGGAAGAAGTTATGACTATAATAAAATTTGTAAGACAAAATGCATTAGGAGATTAAGGGGCTGTACGTTTACCTTTTTCAGTTTTCATTTTTGTAATGATGATAAAAAAAGATGCCTTTTTTCGTGTATGTTTACGTTTTTTCGGTTCCGTTTTGGATAAAATTTTCAAATAGTATCAAAAAAGCTGAAAACACCCAAAGGGTGTTTTCACATTTTTCCTCGAACTGTATTCTCCTAGTCAGAATACCACATCTTCTCCCTTATATCTACCACCATGTTTCAACAAACACTCACCAAACTAGACCACCCATTTCACCCGGTCTTCCTAGAAATGGAAATAGTGGGGTCCATTAATGAATTGGTTCAGAAAAAAATTGGTGAAAACGAAAATGAAAATGATAAACGTACAGAAAAATTGAAAAAGTAGATACGAAAAAAAGTAAAAGTACACAATACGATTTTAGAACTGAATACTAAATTCTGGAAACCAAAAACAGAATATAGAATACAGAAAAAAATCTCGTAAGCGTACAGGCCCTAAATGTTGCATCTTTAAAAACAAGAATCAAGCAAACTTAAGAGATTTAGCAAGACACATATAAAAATTGAACTAGACAGGCAACAAATTTAGTAGCCCTAATTTTCAATGATCTTTTCAAAGTTTTTCTATCTTTACTTTTAGAGTTTTAACACTTTTTCCTGCAAGCAACACCACTAAAATTCAAAATATCATCACTTAGAATTTTCAATATCATTCGGCATCTATTTTTTTTTTGTGTACAGTGATGGCCATTTCTTGTAGCGATGATTATTCAGGGTCAACAAAGAAATTACTCATGACGTAAGGTTTTGAGAGTTAAGAAAATTATAGGCTTAATTGCACTCATGATCTTGAGATTGTGGTAAAATTACATGTGTGTGTCCATTAAGTGAAATAATAGCACTCATGTCATGTAACATCCCGGAATTTTTCGGAACGTTAACGCTCAATCGATCGGTACACTAAGATAATACTATCTCAAACGCGACCAAATAATACCATCAATCTGTCAGAGCAACTATTCGTCAATCAAACTATACTCTCAATCAACTATCATAATTAAAATACCAAGTCTAAGTCTAAGAAAATTTAAACAATAATATTAATTTACCCACACAGGGGTTCTAATGATGAATACCAAAATCTAATTCCTTCGCTTTCGCTTCCTCGGCTCTAATCCCTATTCAGGTAACCTACTGCTGGCGGTCACCTGCGGAAAGGAAGTCAAAGGGGAGTGAGCTTTTGAGAGCCCAGTAAGGTCGCACAAAGATTTAAATATAACAAACGATTCGGACGATTTTTTTCATATAAAACTTTTGCAGAGTATTTTCAATGAAATGCAGCACTTAGACAAAGATGAACAAAACGAACGATTTTACATTCAAGTCCAATAACAACTTTTTGAGGGATTTTACTTTCGATGAAATCACTACAATACGATATAAACATAGAGATGAGTATTCAACTCAATCCCTTAAATAATAGTCATTTGAAACACTTCGGATGTAATAAAGCATGAATGGATACTTTTCAAAACAGTTCAAGTGTAATAAAACATAAACAGGAAACATTGAACATGAGTAGTACAGAAGCAAAGCCACCCCGGCAGTGCTCGATCGCTTTACATATGCATATGTAACACTGACTAGTCCATCTAGGTACTAGTTAACCCATCCAACAGACCATCCTTATAACGCCAACAATACAGACCATCCTTATGGCTCCCAAGTTACTAACTCATGTCAACATTGAGAAATAATAAATAGAATTCAAAACATTTTATGATAATTGAATCGATAAAACAGATGAGAATAAACAAATTACGAATTTCAAACGATCGCTTAAGGTTCAAGTTAGGCTTTCATGGACAATTTCAAGGCAAACGTTTTTATTTCAATCATAGAAATCAACAATCAATATATTTTGTAAAACTATTATTATAACCATTTGAAACAGAATAACGAAATGGGGTTCGGAGAGAAATCCTTACCTCGGTCCAAGCTATGCAACGCTACCAAATCTCGATCAATAATCTTTGAATGAACCTAGATTGACAATTTATTTGTTAGAACATAAT
This sequence comes from Escallonia herrerae, assembly GCA_033070095.1. Lineage (NCBI taxonomy): Eukaryota > Viridiplantae > Streptophyta > Magnoliopsida > Escalloniales > Escalloniaceae > Escallonia > Escallonia herrerae. The sequence continues at coordinate 13,735 of JAVXUP010002662.1, forward strand.
CTATATCTAACATACTATAACCTAATATCCACTACCCAAACGATGCTCACTTCTAACTCCGAAATCGCTCCACCCAAAGCGCGCCTCACACGTGGCTAACCTAACCGAAATCCCTATACACTCTTTAAATGTGTAATGATACCAAATGCACATTAAATTATAATAAAACACTTTTATGGCTTAAAACATTATAAAAAGTCAAAATATGAATTTTCTGATATTTTGAATATTTTCGAATTAAAATAATTTCCTTAAATACAATAAAATCTCATAAATTGCCAAAAATACTTCCAGCTGCAAACTAAGTCCCATAAATTTTATATTAACTTGGAAATGTGTATAAAAATTATATAAATTGAAATCATAATTTAATAGACGTAAAAACTATTTTTCAAATATTCGTTTTGCTAAAACTAATGCGATATGGAAACCATAGCAAATCAACTCCAAAAATCATCAAATTCAAACTGTGTCTTATTTATACCATAAAGGCATTAGTATAATTTTTCCCTAAACATTTTCTGGGTTTAAAGGCTCTAAAAGAATTTTCCAAATCTGAAATTACGGAAAATACTAAAAATTCATACGATCTCTGAAAATTATAAAACTTTGCCAAGAATTCTAATATGGTCTAACGTATTATACTGTAAATTTTCACGTGCTAACGATAAGCGTGCGTTAACATCTGCACGCGTCGATCTAACGCTAACCCAAATTTACCCGTTCCGTACTTTTCTTCTTCTTCTTTTTCTTCTTTTCCTATGTGCCCAGCTCCTTCCCAGTATTAATCTCATGTACAGAACCCTCTTCCTAACTCACTCACGTACACTATACACGTGTGTACATTTACACACACTCACACGCACCATTTACACCCACTTTACTCACTTTAACAAACACATGAGTTCCAAAACAGCACACTAGCAGTGCTGCCACGATACTTTTCTTTCCTATAAACCCACTTATGCACCTGTTTGTACACAGCCTTTGCACCTCACCTGTATGCACACACAAAACACAGCTACACCCACATCTCCTCTCACATACATACACCCATTACACGTACACAATATCACACTCACACAGGACACACAGGCATAACACACACACACACGGAGGACATGCAAACACACACATACAAGCATGCAGAAGGCACACAACCCACACCCCTCACGGCTGAAACTCGGCCCCTCACTTCCTCTCTCACACACACACACACAGTTTATACACCTGAAAATCACCACAAGCACACACACACACACACACACACTACAGTCGTCACACGGCTGCTTAGCAGCCTTTCTTCCTTTCCATTTCACCTACACTCACACATACAACACACCTCACTCACGGTTGCACACACAAGCACACAACACACACAAAACACATGGGTACACTGCCTTGCGGCAGTACCCTTGACCATGGCTGCGATGCAGCCCCTCACTCACCCCAAACACACAAGTTCACGCATTAAGTCACACACAAACACTCCCCCATATACTGCCCTGCGGCAGCCCTTGCGGCAACCGTAAATCTCTGCGGCATACACACACGGCACATGCAAGACACACCCAGAACTCCAGGTTGAGATGCACCAGCACCATTAACCCGCTGCACTATATTGGTGCTGCAAGCTCCATCCACCTCGCCACTGCAAGCCATCTACACCACCATCACCTCGCTGCCGCAAACCATATAGACCACCCTATACATCACTCGCTGCCTTACAAGCAATCCCACGGCCACACCCATTCTCTGTACACACAGTATGCTCTCTAAATGGTTCACTCTCAAACACCTCACACACAGCTTACTCACACACTCTCACAATGCACATCTCAGCCCCGTATACACTAAATTTCATGAATTAAATCGAGGAACATAGTTTGGATATTTACCGTTATTCGTTCGTTGCTTCTAGCCGGATTTGCACTTCGATCACAGATTTTCCTGTCCCCGAAATTTCCTGTTGGCCCTCTCCCAGCCTCTCTCTCTCTCTGCTGATCCTTTCTCTATGCCTCTCTGTATCTCTCTATTTCACTTGATCGTAAAACCAGAGAACCGGGTGTGGGGAAGGGAACGGCTGATGTATAGTATACGACTATATATACATGTAAAACCCTAAAAAGACAATTACCAAAAAGAACCCCTAAAGTTTCGTTAGTTATTAAAAGATGCACCCACAACTTGTTATTATCACGAAATAGTCCAAAATAAACTATTTCCAATAGTTTAGGTGCTCAAACAATTTTAATGGTTTGGTTAGATAACCTGCTATACTAAGTGTCGCTAAAAATATATCGATGGTAACTAAATGTTCGTAGCTAAAAACATATATCCGCCGCTAAAATTTCTAATTAGGTCCGAAAAATATCGGAGTGTTACATGTCAAATGTCATTCCTCCCCCCCCCCCCCCCCACAAATCTCCCCATATAGCCCCACCACCATCACCCCTTTACACTTCTTCAGCTTCAACACACACAAACACGCACCCTCTCGCACCCCCCTCACAATCTGCCACAAGCACAGCCACAATCTCATCCCTCCATTATCTGTTTTTCAGCTTTTTCACCTTTCTTCAGCCTTCTCACTCCAATAAATTGTCACAACTTTCTCACTTGCAGAAAATCATCATGATTTAACAAATGAAAATGCGAATTTGGGGTTCTAAATCTAGAAGAAGGTGGATAAGATTGTTGTTTGTGTCAACCCAACACCACGGTAGCCACTGCCATTAACCACCACCAGAGTAGCCTTTCACAACCACTAATCAACCTACCACTACGTTCAATCAGCCCATCACCGCCTGAAATTCACCCTCTACAAGCCACAATCACTATCAATCAGCCTTCCACGACCCACCACACCTCTAGTTAACACACACACACACACACACACACATTCTCTGTGCCAATGTTATAGACTTATAACTGATTTGGCGGCTTTGAAATTTGCATGTTTATGTTACTGCCGATGATGTTTACGGTGGTGGGGGCGTCTAGACTGGGTGGGATAATGTGGAGGCTGACGTTCGCTAGCGCTAGGATAAGGCAGGTGAGGCTGAGCCAATTTATCAACTTTCAGGCAAAGTGCTTGCCGAGAAAAGTGAGGTGGGGAGCGAATTTAGATTGGAAGTTTAATTTGAAAAATTAGGATTTGTAAATTTTTATATTTTATATACCTTGTAGATTAAAATGAGGGCAATATTGACATTTAAAAAATACGTATTGATGCCATAAGCTAAAAAAAATAATATTTAACAGATCAATACAACTGCACCATTTAAAACTTATTGTCATTGATTGTAATTTCACCCTAACTTCAGGGACATAAGTTATTTTGATGTTAATAATTTTTAAGGTTATATTTTGATAGGATTTTCTTCAAAAGTGGACAGAGTCTTAGCATCATATTTATAAGAATGAGTTAGGTCCACTCCCACATTTTTATCACTTAAAAATATATTAGTAAATTTTTAACCTCTTTAACCATAAATTATTTGTATTGAGCCAAAAAATTGTAGTTTAGTCTTATCTTCTTAAAAGTAAAAAATACACCTAATTGTTGTAAACCTTTTCTTTCTAAAAAGGGTATTTTAATGATAAAAATGTTTAGCCATTTTAATCCCTTGAGATTATTCTATACGTTGGGGCCAGATCATTACCAACTTTGGTTATATTCATAGTCTTTTGTCACTAAAAGATGCATTAGTGAACCTTTTTAACGTCAAGATGTTTAAAGTCAGTCAAAACGGTAGTAATTTAGTCTCACATTTTAAAAGGTCAAACTATTTAAAAAAAACTTTTAAACTTGAAAAGAATAGTTTAAGAAAAAAAATAGTTATTTAATCCCTTGCGTATCAAAACTTGAGAGTTTTTAAGCTCAAAAAAATTATTAATTATTTGAGCCGAAATAAATTGGGATCTTTACTAATTGGATTTCATCTAATCGTATAACTTATAAGAGCGAAATATACGAAGACAATAGCTACATGAATAATATATAATCATTTAAATATATGATGTCTCGGGACACAGTAGATTATAAAAAGACAGTAACCATATGAAGAATATGTTGTCATGCAAATAAGAGTATTCCAATAACTCTAATACGAATATAGAACTATGTACTTGATACGAACTGGAGCTATAATGATATAGCGATTTATATGCATTTAAAATTTCTAAAACTCCACTTTTTACGATAACTTTCTTATATCAATATGTATCTACAACTGAAATTTATAATAAAACTTGTGTTATATAATAGTTTTCATTTGCATTGAAATACATATACATGTGAAATTATTGAAATTTGTAGTATATACATAAACATATAATTATGTTATACAAAATTAAAAAAAGGATTGAAGTTTCTGACAAAATATTCAATTTAGTATAAGTAAAACAACTCTAATTAAAGTAAGATTCCTATAAGTGTATTCTAACAAAAGATGCTTGATATCTTAAAAGAAGCTTAATACACCCTTATTTTCTTTTTAACCAAACTCTAATTAAAAATGGGTATTTGATGGAAAAAAGTTTTTAGTAAAAAACACCCGTAATCAACACTAATTTTGAACCTCCAAGGGGTGGTGGAGTGACAAAGGCCTTGAGGAATGACCTCAAGATTTCGAGTTCGAATTCCGATATTGACGGGCTATATGAACTGCAATTCTCACTATTTTAAAAAAAAATACTAATTTTGAATGAAGACTTCACTTTAAAAAGGGCATCTTAAAAAAAAGCCATTCAACTTTATTCAAGATTACATATGAATTTAGAAAATCCTATAAAACTTTAATTTTATGATAGCTTCCTTATAACAATATGTGTGTATTCAAAATTTAGAATTAAACTTCAGGTTTTTAATAGTTTCAATGTATTAATATATTTGTATTAAAATCTATATACATGCAGAATAATTCAAATGTGTAGCATATACATCAACATACAACTATAAAATTAAAAATTAAAAACGATTGAGTTTCTGACAAAATATTCAATTTTAGTTTAGGTATATATCATTTCTCGAAAAAGGCTATAAAAAACTCTGCAAGTTATTTTCTTTAATCAAATATGATGAAGAACATGTAATAACTCTAAGATAATTTAGTGTTAACATGAATATATACATATGACCAGCGAAACTCCTCTTGTACGTATGACCAGCGAAAATCATCTTTTTGACGTTTTCCCACATCTTGTTATTTCAACTATCTTCTCCATCTCTCAAATTCACGTAGTTGTCTACGCTAAATCATTTCCCTCCCATGGGATTTCATCAGGCGAGCATCCTGAAAGTTCTGAGATCTACATTATTTTTTTCCTTTTATTGGGGATGTGATAATAGCAGCCACCGGTTGTACCGTTGGAACTCCCATGATCTTTTGTAGAAGTCTCACTAGCTCTTTCTTAAGGTCTTCTTGACCTAATACCACTCCTTGCTTATTTCTTCCACTTACGTCCTCAACATTCGGTTCCTACAAATTCACTTCCTCCTAGACCTTCATATGGTTCTTTCATCCCTAATTCCATCTCGTCTACATTCTCATCAGGATCCTTTTTCGAGATCCGACACCGCAACCTTATCATCATCAAACCACTCTTCTAAAACTAGATCAACCAACTCTTTCTTCTATTCTTAGCATCAATAGCCAAAATGCTGAGGTCATAATATTTATGCCGTAGCCAACCTCAACCCACATATCTTAACCATCCTCCTAGTTCAGTCAAATCATCAAGATTCTTCTTTTACTTCTCTCATTGACAACTTAGGCCTTCCACCAGACACTTCAAAAGTCTACAGAATCATTTGCCTAAGCTCTGATACCAACTTGCGACACCCTCAACCCAGGTAACATCACCGCCTGATTTATCGGCCATAATTACATTCAAAACCCTGTGCTAAATACAAAGCAACTACATCCTCATACTCATACATCATTAATGGACGCTCCAAAATGCGTCCTTACAATTAAATTTCTTACAAGCATACATCATACTGCAGCGGAAGACTTTCAAGTCCCTAAACAACATGAATGGTTACAACCTTATACACGACTGTAGTCCTGTGACTCTTATCAACCTATTTCGTAGCTCAATCTTTATCTCACCATTTCCCGCTTGTCTTACCTCATACAATTTATCCCCTTGCTCAACTTTTCTAGCTTGTTTCTCTTCCCTTTTCTAGAGGGTTCTCCTTGATTAACCTTATAGCCTGCACAATACAACATAAGGAATGAGCGCAAATCGCCCAGTAAAGACAACAAGAGGAATATTGTGTACAAATGATTCAAAATATTCGAGGGAATAATAATCATCTCAACGATAGCAATGAATCAAGAGTAGTCAATAATTTTAGCATCAACATAACTTGTCAAACGATAATTTTTTTCTTTCATTATACTAAGCGGCTTTAAGGCCCAACAAGACAGCATTATTGCCACCTCCTTATGGACAAGACTGACTGACCGATAGACTGACTAACTATGCAAGTGAACACTAAAACAGGAAATTGAAAGATAAACATCAACGAAATACAAGTCATTAAATTCATTAACATCAAAAGAAAATCAAATGCAATGCAACTCAGACACGACAGATTAGACTCGACCAGACATGACAGACTCGACTCGCGCGCCCTACATCCTCTTTGCCAGTGATCATGTTTCACAGGCCATCCTCCTCATATAGATGTCCCATCTTATGGGATGTTCATCTCAGTCTCAAGTAAATAGAAGAGACACTGTCAACAAGCAGGGAACTCATTTAGAGTGCTTTCCCTAACCACCTTACAACCAAGCAACATGACTTCATCAACCAACAATAAGAGTTCAATGTAACATCATCAACAGGGCGGACTTGGAAAAAGATTACCGCAAGCCCTCAACAACGTTCTTACATAAGAGAAATGTCGATTACCAATAAATGCCAACATTTCACAACAACACGCAACGACCTCAACAACATCATCATCAACGATAGGGCGGACTCGGGAGAAGATTACCGCAAGTCCTCAATGGTGTTCCCAAATAGAAGAGATATCGGCTATCAATGACTGCCGACATTTCACAACAAACACACGAAGACCCCTACGCAACATCATCATCAACCTCGGGTATGCTAATTGAATCGAATCATAGCATACTAGGACACCCATTATCCTCATTAAATTCTATCAACAGGGTGGACTATGGGAATTCATTCTACCCTAAGTCCTCAACAGCACAATTCAAATATGCATATACCGGTTACATTGACTACCAGTGTCCAATCATAACGACAAGAATTCAACAACACGTCATCAACCTGGCATGCTAATCGAACAATGAATTAGCAAATCAGAACCGCATTGTCCTTACCTGATTGGCTTATAGCTGAAGCAACTCGCAATCTCTGATCACAACGAGCTACATCACCTAGTCAAATAATAATCTGCTCGTTTACACACTCTCAATTCTACCTTTTCCCATTTAATTGTTAATCCGATCCAATAATTGGATCGTTAACCTAGCTTACCAACGCATTAGCAATAGCCACAACCTCATTATTTCAACGTATTAACATCATTCCTCACTTCCCACCATTTTGATCGCTGAATTACGCGTGTTTCCTAAAATATATACATGTTGGTTTTACATTTGAGGACATGGGGGTTAAAGAAACCACGATGCTAATTACTTTTGTCCTCTCTCAGAAAGACATAGCAGTACGAGGATCGAAGGGCCACTACAAGAAAAATAACTTTTTTCGACGAACTTTTAGCGACGGATTTGAATCCGTTACTAAAAGTCACTTTTACCGACGAATTTTCTGTTAATAAAGGTCCGTTGTTAAAAAAAACTTTTCCAAGGGATTTTTCGTCAGTAAAGATCTTTAGCGATGGACTTTTACCAACGGAATATTCTGTCGATAATTTTTATTTTTGATTTTCTCCCTTTTTTTCTTTTGCCAAAAAAATTTGAAAATGACTTTTACCGACGGACTTTTGCCAACGGAATAAATTCGTCGGTAAAAGTCAAAATTTTTGAAAATTTTTTATGATCTTTAACGACGGATTTTTGGAGACGGCCAAAAGTCCTTAAAATTAAAAAACCCTACCCCTTCGTTCTTTTCTCCCCACCGCTCACACCATTCCCTTCTTCTCTCTCTCAGTCTCTCTCTAACCCTAAATCGTAACCACTCACCTCCCACACACCTACCCCGCTGCAGCACCCCCACCCAGCCGCCTCTACCGCTCGCCGACACACAGGGGCGGAGCTACGTATGAACGAGGGGGGGCTAATGTACCCCCTCAACTTCCCAAAAAAAAGTTCAGTCTGCGACTCTTTCTCTACGCCAAGTCTCTCACCCACTCCTCAGACCCAGACGGCACACACCCTCTCGGCCACTCACCTGTGACTGTCAACAGCGACACACGGACACGGCAGGGGCTCCTGCCTCCTTGAGTCGACTCTCTCTATTGAGCTTGGCTCAGATCTGGAATGAGTGGAGCCGTGGACGCGCCGATTTGGAAGTATAAGTGATCGGTGAATAGCGACGGCGAGGCGAGGACTCCAACGGCCAAGAACCCACTGCCGGCGACGACCGGTGACCTTTACGGTCAATTAGTCAATTGCCTAAATATTTTTTTTAAAACTTTTTCTTTAGAAATTCAGATTTTTTTTAAAAAAATATGGAAAATACTTTTAGCGACGGAATTTTCAGTCACTAAAAGTAAATAATTCCGTCGGTAAAAGTAAATTTTTTTCCGACGAATGACATAATTCCGTCGCTAATCTTTTAGTAACGGGGTTATAGGCAACGGACTTTTAGCGATGGGGTGTCCGTCGCTAAAAGTCTTTGGCGACGGATTTAGGATTTTAGCGACGGAAATATCCGTTGCTAAAAGTCCTTGTTCTTGTAGTGGGCTAAACCTATCAAACTTTGATCCGCTGATGGCACCGGTAACTTCAATTCAAGACGTCCAGTATGACACTAAGTTTAAAAGTAAACAGGAGGTATGATGTTTGTGTTCAATTAGGGTCAATATCTTGCTACATAATATGTCAGGCATTTTGGTCAACTTTACGGGCCAATGGCACTGGCAACCTTTCAAGTCATACGGAGTTTTTTTTTTGTGGGAAAATTGCGTAAAATACCCATGTGGTTTGGGGCAGTTGCAAAAAAACCCCTCTTGTTACAAAAATTGCATAAAAACACCTGTAATTACAAAGGTGTTGCACCGTAAAATTTCCGTAACAGAAGAGTAAAAATGTCAAAATTGCCCTTCTATATAAAAAAGGGCACGCCCTTTCCATTTCTCTTTTCTTCTGATTCTCTCCTTCTCCACTAAATCCTTGGATCTGGACATGCACGAAGGCCAGCTGCCTTAGATTGACAGCGGGTTCGTGGCGGCGCAAGCATGGATCGATGGGGTTCGCGGCGGCGCAAGATATTGATTTGATTTATTACTCGAATTGCACAAATTCAGATCAAACCCTAGATCTGAATTTGTGGAATTAGGGCTCGAATCGGTTTGATTAGGGTTCGATTAAGTTTGGTAGAACCCATATACATGAAAATTGTGTTCCTTCATTGCCCGCTGTTCTTACTTTATCACCGGAAAGGTAAAGTTCTCGCCTGTGTGATTAAGTTTGGCGGTAATGTGATTATGTGCATAAGTTGGTGATGACGAGGTTGGATGAGAAATAGGGTGGCGCCGGTTGTGGGTGGGTCAAGTGGCAGACGAGGTGGTGGGTTACATCGGTGGAGCACGGTGACGAGGTTGGCGGTTGCTAGGCGAATAGGGCCGGCTGTGGGTGGTTGGGGCTCACGGTTTTGGAGGTGGACGGGGCTTGAAAATGGTGGCAGAAACGGGCTGTGGCAGAAAGGTCTCAACACCCAAGATCTTGAAAATGGTGGCAGAAACTAGGCAAACTGGATGGGGCTTGAAAATGGTGGCTAGGTTTTGGGCTTGAGGGGGTTGCGGCGATTTGACGGAGTAGATGGCGACGGCGGTGGCGATTGTACTGAGGCGGCGGTGGGATTTAGGGCTTAGGATTTGGGGAAGAAGAAGATAGAAGGGCATTTTGGTCATTTGCTAAGTTAATTTCTACCAAACTCGCTTTTCAGGAGGGTGAATATCACATGCCATTAGTTTTAACGATTTTTTTTAACGGTTGCAAGACTTTTGCTACCTTGGGTGCCTTTTTGCAATTTTGTAACCAGAGGGGTCTTTTTGCAATGACCCCAAACCACAGGGGTATTTTACGCAATTTTCCCCCTTTTTTTTTTTGCTTTTTTCTTATGTTTACTCCCTGTTAGATAAAAGATTCAGATTATAATTTTGTACAAATTCTTTCAGGGATGCTATTTCTTCCTCCCAAAGAGGCGCAAAGGAAGGGAGGGAAATCCGTATTACCTACATAATTAACCAACTGAAATGAATAAACTCAGACAAGGCTTGTCAAATTAATACTTCTTTCCTTGCAATTATTTTCCTCCTCACTAAAAAGAGCTCATGAAGGATGGACGTTGTTGAATATTGGGCAATTTACAGCGGCATTTTTTAGGCTTGCGAGCCTTTGCTCTAACAGCTTATAACCTCGATCATTGAAGTCTTCAATGCCAACAGGAAAGTAGCTCTCTCTATTAATGTACTTGATGCTTTCCTATTCCGCTTGATGGAGATGTGTAAAATCTCAAGGCAAAACCAACCGTGATGAAATTAGAAGTCCTCGAAGATTGAGCAGAAAAATCGACGGTCAGGCCAAGTATGCAAAGCATTTCTATCAGTGTCAGGTTTTAATAACCATTTTGGCCTTAAATTCATCGTAGCCAATCTTCATCTATTGCACAGTGCTTTGGTCGAATTATCAAAATCTTTCTTTCTTTGTGTGGTAAAGAACTTTCACATCATTTGCAAGACAAGTCTTACATATTTGGATTAATATATAGAGCATTAATTAGCCTATTATCCAAGAAATTTTAAAGGGATAAAGACCTAGGAATCGGTAGGAAACGAACCTCAGATTTAGCCAAAGTAAATGCTGCAGTAGCAATTAAAATTGAGTTAAGAGCCAAAAGAATAGTTTTTGGCAAAACTTTACCTGCTAAAGGTCGATGTTTTTGCAGTACATGATAATAATGTTCCTCCTCAACTAATATTGTTCCCAATCCTAATCTTCAAGACAGTCTCAAATGCTTCCCTTCTCCTACTGGCATGTTCACAATTGCTTCTGCATGGGAGACCTTAAGACAACATGGACCTCTGATTCAATGGAGATCTAAATAAGTGCTCTTTTAGAACGTAGCTGCTATGGACGAAGAGACTGCATAGTAAATGCCTAATGCTCCTGAAGCTATGGAGCACCTAATATGGCAAGCTCTTTTGCATAGAGTGTTACATTAGTACAGTCACTCCCGCAATGGGAGGACTTCCTCTACTAGCTTCGTTCACACATAAAAGGTAAAGACTTGGAGACTAGGTTGAGCAACCTTGCTATCTCCACAGCTAAATGTTGCATTTGGATATGGAAAGAAACTGCAGAATCTTCAAACAAAGGCAGAGAACAAGTGAGATGATGGTTCAGGACATCCAACCGGATTTAATGGAAAGTACTAAGTTGGAAGAAATTATTCAGATCTCAAGCTAACAGAGAGTTTATGCCTGCAGTGGGATATACCTCATTGCATTCTCCACTGGTCTTTGTTTTCTGGTCTCATTATGTGATTTTTTAACGGGCTGTAAGAACACCGTTACTTGTGTGCTCTGAGACAAAAAATAAACTTCACCAATGGGAAAAATAAAAACTTGGATTAGTCAAAGGTGGAAAGAGTTAGAACGTAAGGTGGTCCTTCTGAACTGTTTGGGTAGCCACAGGCATTTTACGATCAAAGCAGTACGAAGTTGAGTCTCTTTTCTACTTTGCAGATTTCTTCAGATGTGAATAATATACCATACTTGTCTAGTTACCAGAATATGTGCCTTACTACATGGCCAACGAACAACGATTACTCCTTTTTTCTTGCAATGTCTTCTATTAATGAAGTCCAATGAACAACCTGTAGAGATTTAAGACCATGTTTTCCTTTTATCACTCAAATATATACATCTGACTACAGTAGTAGGTGGGTATGGGGGCGGGGGTGTCGATCATTATACAGAATTCATCGTGCTTTTGAGACTGTCTGCTGAAGATATCTGAAGGTCTTTTGGTAATTTAAGAATCCCATGAACCAGAATTCAAAATTATCTGCAGTAACTATTTCAATGTACTTCATTGATGGATCTGTCACGTTTTCGCTTACATAGGATCTCTTTACTTTTCCTAGGGGAATCAAGACCTGCAGAGGAGAGACACTTCTTAGATAAGGCTTAGTATGTAATTTGACACGGAGAACAAACAATTCAACTTGTTATCAAGTTACCTTGTAATGGAGTTTAACAAAATCTCCGGCTGGAGAAGATATTTTAATCGATCTCTCACTGCAGAATGCTATTTTTTCATTGGTGATGAAGAGCAGGCCTGCTATTGGACCAGCTGTAGTCGACAAATAGCATTGAGAAACCTTCAACAGCTTTTCTCCTTTTCTAATACTGAAGTTCTTTCTGAAAACTGTCTTCACACCACCTACTCGAAGGATTCTAGCCCCCATTCTTAACTTGCCCTTTGCAATTTCAGTTATCTTTGGCCCTATTCTCACTGCAATTTTATAGAACAAAAACGATTAGGATACAATGAAATGATTTTATATCGATTATATACTTTTCTTAAGTACAGAAAAGCTTTAGGCTTCTTTGGTTGAGAAAACTGAGGAAATAGAAGTTTTCTGCCGAAGAGAAAAGTATCAAACCTATCATCAGAATTATCATCATCCTTGGTACTAATTATAGAAAGAAAATAAATACCGTGTTCTCGGATGCCTCGTGTAAGACTTTCCACTTGCTGGCCAAACTTGCTCATGCTGCCAAGCACTAAGTCAACTTTACCTGCATTATCAGGAAATTTTTTAGTTCAGTCATCACTAACTGTTTGTTCATTATATATCCCGCATTATCCTCAATAAAAATGAGTTCAAGGGTTGTTTATTCCCTTGTTCTGATTGAGGGATGGGGGGAGGGTAGCATAGGTAGTACTTACTCTGCCTGATCTTGGGAGATGCAAAGTAAGGGCTAGCAGGGACAGATACAAGTCCTTTTGAGGACGTCTCAACAGAATTCGCTGATGAGCAGGGTTGGATCTCAACAACATGTTCCGGTACATCTTTCTTCATCTTGAAAATGCTTGATGCTCTCAGAGTTCAATGCCAGGAAGGTGATTTGTAAGGTGGATCCAACAATGTTATCTGTTATTTTATTTATAGGAAGAATAAGCTGGTAGTTGGATCTGTTAGCTTTTAATTGCATGACTCATCTCTGTGTCATAGTCTACTCAGACATGTAAAGCAAGGTGTTGACATGAGCTTATTGGTACTTTAATTTGGTTGATCATTCAATTTTCCAATAGCATCACCTACTACCATCCCTCTCTTTTGCTGATGACTAAGCATTGATGTTTCAATAAACTTTATGAGCCGTCATATTAGCCAATGTGATATCAGCAATTGAAAGGGATATTTTTTTTATCACTGCCCCGATTTTGCAGATAATTAGCAGCCTCAAACATGACCAGGCAATTGACTTGCTTTCTAAAGAAAGTGCCAAATATGTTACATGATCTTATCTGCTACCATCTTTTTTGTCACTCACTCTTTATTATGAATGCTTTAACTTATCTTCGGTATCTTGACGCGTAAAGAGTAGATTCTCGGTCAGCATGAATACTAATTCAAACAATGGAAGATAGCTTTAACTTTTTAGTCTTTACTTCCCAGCAGCATGATGACTTCCAATAGGATAATTAGTACATTCCCTTGTTTGCACTTTTAAGTATACATTATACCAGTTATAGCTCCGCGTAGTTGCTACACGTTGAACTAGTCATGCAACTTTAATTTGTTTTTTTAGAACAAAGAGAAATTTTGCATATGAATAGTGTTCGGCTGCCTACTTTGCACTTTTAGGTATACATCATACTTGTTCCTAGAGACTACATATTCACGAACAGAATATATACCTATGTGCTATAGTAAGCAGAAATGGTAAATTTAGGTAGCGTTTGAAAACACTTCCAATTTTGATTTTCTATTTCAAAAAAATAAAAACAAAAACAAATGGGATTTTTTTTTTTAACAAAAACAAATGAGTGTTTGATTACCCAATTTTTATTTTGAATTTTTTTTTTGCTGGTAGTTTGCGCTGGCGGTGGTGGGGTGTGGCAATGGTCGGCTGGGTGGTCGCCAACGGCCGGCAATCATCGATCGTCGGCTAACAGTTGTGGTGGCCGGCGGGTCGCCGGCAGCCGTGACTTGCAGCAGTGGGCGGTGGCTGTGGTGGTGAGAGGTGGTGGTGATCTCAAAATAGAAACCAAAACTAAGAATCCAAAACTTCTAAATGGAGTTTTCAAAAACAGTTCATTTTAAAAACTGGTTTTCAAAACTGAAGGAAAAAAAAAACAAAAACTGTATGCCAAACGCGTTTATTTTCTCCAGTTTACAAAATTAGAGAAAAAACTGAAAAAATAAACGTTACCAAACAAAGCCTTAAAAAGTGGCTCAATGACAGCGTGTAAGAAATGAAGTTCCACTGCCAGAAGTTAGAGCAGGCCCAAGATGAAGAGGGACATGGAGAAAACGATTCATCACAAGTGACAACAGAATTCTTTTGAATTCAATGAAAACCATAGAAATGAAATGACACAAAGCTGCTGAAAATGAAATGCTACCTATGAACAACATGATGATACTCCTTAGCAGCTGCATGTTCAATAAGAAAAGGCCACCTTCTCTAGTTTGATTCTTAGGAAAAGCAAGCTTTATCGGCATAACATTATTGCTTAACATAAGAGCATGATAATATGGAAGAAGTGAAATCAGCCTCATCTTATCGGTTGCATAGCACACTGGTCCAGCCACAAGTTGGTAATTCCAATTATCGGTTTGAGACAAAAAGAAAAGTAAACAAAGAAAACTGAAAATCTAGATGGGTCTTGTAATCATTTACATGCATTGGGATCGGAAGGGAGCAATGAATATTTGTCGGCAGATTCATTTTATGCATAAGTGAATTGGAAAGGTTGTCTTTTGGAAGATGGTTCGGTGCAATAATGCACATGTTGGACAAGCAGTTGCTTTTATAAGGTTGCCACCGTTTTGGATACTAAACAGTAAACAGTGAGGAAAGAGAGTTATGTGTTGTGACTTCTTTTCCACCAAAACATTTAGCCACCAAAATGATATTATTCAACATTTCAAAAATGTTGACATTGCATGGTTATTGGCATGGTAAATCAACCAACAATACTATAGCAAAAATGATTATAAACTTTTAGAGTCAACATCACTGTGGATTTGGTGGCACACATAACATACAAGTGCAATTAGAAAGTGCCTATAAATATCATCTTTCATCCATTGCCAAGATCATCCCCAAGTCCATGAGCAAGAAAGAGTTTTAGTAACCTCCTTCTTCATTGAGAGATAATATTAAGTGCGGTGTGCAAGGAGAATCTAGTTGGATAAGGATCTCGGGACTTTGGGATTAAATTCTTGAGTGTTCTCTTGTCTTTATCTCAATATTCTCATATTACAAAGAAGTTTGCATGCCTTGTAGAGGTAGGCACGTTATAGCCGAATCACGTTATATCTTGTGTCCTAATATTTTTTACACTTACTTTTTTTTCTTTCTATAAGTAGGTTCTCATTACTAGTTTTCTCATTACATATTAATGTTTTTGCTACATCTGCGTGAACGATACTAACAAGTGGTATCAGAGCCGCGTTGTTATTTATTACTATCGCAGAAAGAAGGTGGGTACGAAAATTGGTGTTGACCCCTTAAATGCAAAAAATAATTTTAATCTTTGACAAAGAACTGTCAAAGATATTTTGGTGCAAGAGAACTCATAAAAGCTTTATCGGGCAAAAAGCCTAAAGAGATGGATGACAGGGATAGTCACCGGGCACTTATCCAACTACTCTGCCCGAAATTGAGATCGAAGAATCGAAATTGAGATCGAAGCATTGAAATTAAGCTCGAAATTGGAAGGAGTTTGAGTTGAAGGGTATGAGTACAATTCGTTTGAGTTGACTCCTAAGATCATATATAGTGTGCTAAAGGAAACATCTCCTTTTTTCACATGGAGCAAGCTGGAGAAAATTTAATGTCAAAGTCTGTAACATATTGACTACACCTCAAGAAGCAGTTGTATCAGTTGTGGATGGATGACAGTTCATATATCAGAGATCATTGCAATGCATTTAGCAAAATCACTACGCATTTAATGAATGTGGAGGTCAAGATCGATGAAGAAAACCTAGAATAAGAAACATAACAAAAAAAGAAAAATATGCTTTCGGCCATATAAGTGTCAAAGGAGTAGACACCCATTGCAAAATGAGAAACACGTCGGTAATGATGATAGTGATGATGAAATAAAATATACACCACGAAGAAGGTATTTCTTTGCGTGCACAAATTGCAAGTCAAGATGTTTGTAAACCATAAATCCAAACAAGATCATTGGCTTATTACTAGTTTGGAATTGGCACACAATCACCCGTAAGTAATGCCTTAGAAGGTGAGTCAGATGCATCAACACAAGAAAATGGGTAATGTCGCAAGGACTTTTATTCACACAATGAATAACAAGCGGAGAAGACCTACCGACATTGTTAATGTTCTTACTGAACAGGCTGGAGGAATTTAGAATATGAACTTTAACACGACAAACGTTCATAACTCGGTCCGAATTCAAAGACGAGCTGGATATGACATCAATGATGCTCAATTCACAATGAGCCTATTGAAGCAGATGCAAATAGAGGACCCATAATTTACTTACGGGTATAATCTTGACGACAAGCACCGAGTTACCATAATTTTTTGGGTCGATGGTTATTCAAGACTTGCTTATCAACATTTTGGAGATGTTGTGACTTTCGACACCACCTACCATACTAACAAGTACTCGATGTCGTTCGCTTCTTTGACATGCGTCAATCATCATTATCACTCCATCCTGTTTAGGTTCGTATTGTTAAGGAATGAGAGCGAGAGTTCTTTTGTATGGTTGTTTATAACGTAGCTGGAAGCCATGAACAACAAAGCACCTAAAGTTATCATCATAGATCAATACAACTTATGCACTTGGCACCTAAGCAAAATACCCTGAACATCTGCATCACATGTATGCAAAGTATCCAGACCTTAAACAAGATTTTGTTGATGATTACTCATTGCAAGACCACGAGTAGCTCCAACACTTGTATGAGTTCAAAGAGCAATGGATTGACGTTTACATGAGAAGGTACTTTTTTTGCGGGTATCAAAATGACGGGCATGAGTGAATCTATGAATGCCCTGTTCGATAGCTATGTAGGTACAACTAAGAATTTGAAGAATTCCGTCATATGTGCCCAAAAAGCGGTTGCATAGATATTTGTGAAAGAAAGATATTTTGAAAGAAAGGATTGCGGATTTTGCAAGCGCGTACAAACAAAGAAGAAGGTTGCTTGAGACCCAGCTGGAGGTGAAGGTTGCAAAAGTCTATACAAATAAAATTTTCATGCAATACCAAGTAGAACTGGGAAAATCGACGATACAGTATAAACAAGGTAGCAGAAAAGTCTACACGTGAATACAAGGTTTATTCATTGATGAACTACCTCGCCTCTGAGAAGGTGCGTAGTCTATATATAGTGAGTCATGACACATAAAGGGATCAGTGATATGTTTTTGCAAGAAGTTTGAGTTTTATGGCATGCTGTATCGACACATTTTGCGGTTTTTCACTCAAAAGAATATGAAGACAATCTCCGATAAATACGTCTTGCTGCGGTGGACTAAGATTGAAAATAGGTTGCACAGCACCATTGCCATTTCGGTGCATCCGTATACCGATTTTGAAGAATCAGTGACGTTAGGATATAGTCATTTGGTGACAATGTTCACATGTTAATTTGTTCGTAAAGGGTGTTGCTTCAATGGCTGAATATAAACATCTCCGCTTCTAGCGGAGCAACAAGAACCCATTCTTAATTAGTTTGAAGTAGCTTCAATAAGCAGTGTGACACTGAGCCTACGCAGGGATCAGAAAATGATGAGCTGTTTGAGAAAGAAGACAATGATATCCGGCCTTTAGATCTAATTATATCACAAACGGAAGGCCGTAAGAGATGTACACGGATGAAGAGCTCTAACCCAACCCAAAAGGCTTAGAAAGTGTGCATTGTGCAACAAAATGACCAACCATGACAAGCGGAACCATTATAAGACACTGGGGATAAGTTCAGGGGGCCCCGCAAGATAAGGAAGAAGATGATGCTGAAAAAGATGAAGTGGACCTTTGATCTACGGACTTTGAAATAATATTTTATGAGCCATCAAGTCTTTGGACGTTGTATTTGAATTATAGACTTTGTAATAATCTTGTAATAATTCTAGAAATTGTTTGGGAGTAATAAATCCTAACAAAACGGAATTAAAGAAGGACTGCAACCCAAAAAGGGACCAAGGAAAAACAAAGCATGAAATTAAAGGTCGAGAAACACAGCATGAAAGGAAAAACATAAAAGAGGACCTCTGAACCAACAATGGTACTAACTGGTGTATAGGAGGTATCACCAAACACAAATAACACCACTTGTAGGGACCTAAGTTTGAAATCTTGCCTAAGATGTCTCCAAAAGCAGTAGCCACTAGTATTAGCAGAGAACCACCAGAAGAAACACTTAATCTAGTCCATCTCACCCAGGGCAGTTATCCAGCAAGACATCAGAAAACGCACTTATGTTTTATCCTAAGGCAAGTGCTTACCCACAACCTCTGAAAAAAGAAGGGTTAGAAATCTTACATTGCTTACATTATAAGTGATGTGGAAATACATGCAAGGCACAAAAGTGAGAGAAATGCCACCTTACAGAACTGAGGAAGAAAAAAACTGTTCTGACCGATAGGCAATGGCTGAAACAAGTTCTCACAAGCAACTCTTAGAATGACACACAGAAACACAGTAGGCAAATGATATATCTCACCCTAGGTAACTCATACAAAACAAGTCTGCGAACACCAACCCAAAGGTAAGACATGCCAGCTACCAGTTACAAGAATAAGATATTAAATAGCCCAAGTATGCTTAAGATGTAAGTCAGAGGGAGAGTTGGAGAGTTTGAGAGAGCATAAACTTGGTTATCCTTTATGTCAAATTAATGTCTAGGTATTCGCAGTGGAATACTCTCGTTTTCTCCCAACCCAAATGTAACAAGCAGTTAAACTGTAATGAGGAAGACATAAAAAGACGATCAAACTTAAAAGGAGGGTTAAGGTTTTATAAAAGAAACACACGTAAGCAAAACAATGTGAAAGAAGTTGAGTATAATATAGGTGGTTATCATTTTAAACTATTAAATTGTGACTTCAACCAACTAACTAACGACAACTGATTCTTTGTTTTTAACAATAAACAAAAAATTTTCACGAAACTGTGTTGAGACTTTGGAAGGCAAATAGAGATTCCTGAATCCAAATATACATACTATAGACGGAGGAAAAAAATCCAAGTAAAGAATAAAGGAAAAACTGATACGCTGCCTTGATCTTTCTTTGTCTCGAATTCCATATATATCCCTATAATAATGGTAGCAGAAGGGTTGGCCCAAAGTGATTTTACGCAAGAAAAATCCCTCATTCTATCCACATTTCTTGAAGACTCGTAGTCTTCTAGTTACGTTCATCAGCGTAACATAGTGCAATTCCTTTCTCATGGTATCGTACGTGAGGCTTCCGCATCATACAGCTCCATCCCTAGCTTCCATCGCCGGTCTTGTCGTTACACCAGTATCAATGCATGCATATTCAGCCTGGACTCTCGAATGTAAAAATCAAGGCCACTTGTTGATATAAATTTTCTTTCATATATACAAGTTATCCACTTCTCACAATTTGCTTTGCTGCATTGAAGTGATCTTGTTGTGGTCTCTCCATGCATCTACTGACCAATCCAACTGCATACACTATGTTTGGTCGTGTGAAAGTCAAGTAATTCAAACTTTTGAGAATACTCTTGAATAGTGTCAGGTTTATCGACTCCCTATTCGAGTCAATTCTCAACTATATGCCTGCTTCTGCTGGTGCTCAAAATTTTCTCCGCATACTTCTTTGCAACATAAATATTCCATTTTTCATTTGTTTTACTTCAACTCCAAGAAAGTATGACATTTCACCGATATCTGTCATCTCAAATTCTTTAGTTATAGCTTTCTTAAAATTATTGAACATAACTTGGAATATCATATCTTCCACATAGAAGCACAAAATCATGATGTCACCATCTTGATTTCTCTTCGTGTATAAGGCATGTTCATACTTACTCTTCACAAAATTATTTTTTTAAAAGTACTCGTCTATTCTCGTGTTCCAAGCTCTCGGTGCTTGCTTTAATCCATACAAAGCTTTCTTCAATGGGTCGACTTTATCTTCTTATCAGTTTTTTATGTATCCAAGTGATTGCTCAATGTAGACTTTTTCTTTTAAGTAGCCATTCAAGAATGCTGATTGCACATCCGCCTGATAAATCTTCCATTTATTTTGCGCTGTGAGAAGTCTAATAGTATCAATTCTTGCAACTGGAACAAAATATTTTGTCATAGTCAGTTCCTTGTTTCTGCTTATAGCTTTTAGCTACTAACCTCACCTTATGCTCCTCCACTTTGCCTTCTTGATTAGTCTTTGTACACCCACTTGACTCTAATTGCCTTGTGTCCTTTCAGAAGATCAATTAGCTTCCATGTGCCATTTCTTTTTATTGTAGCAATTTTTTCATTCATGACTTTCTTCCACTACTCATCTTCAGTAGCCTCTTCGTATGTTACTGGATCACACTCTTCCATTAAACAACATAGTGAATAATCAAATGTTGTCTAAACAAGTTTAGTAGCATCATAGATGTCATTTAGACTCTGCAATTTCCTAGGTGCTCCCATTGAATTGCTACTGCTACTATCAGATAACGATGGTGTTGATGCAGGAGTTGTCGGAGTACGACTTTGTGGAGGAGTTTGGTCATCACCTTGCTCATCTTGCATGTTGAAGTCACCGTCATCATTATCATCGTCTAAAAAAAAGCAGTCCTTCAACTTTCTTTTATTCTCGGCTCCATCTCTAGTAATACTCCTCTAAAAATGGTGGTAAACGAGATGAAAAGAAATAGAGAAACTCTTGATGATGTGAGGGTAATGGAAAAACTCGTATGTGCTGTTTATTTGCTAAATTGATGTCCAACAAAGAGTATAAAGCTTAAGATGCCAAATGAAGCATGGAGTAGTAGCAAGCTGACAGTTGAACATCTCTAAATTTTTGGGTGCATTGTACATGCCCATATTCCTGATCAAAAGAGAAAGAAGCTAGATGGCAAACGAGAAAAATGCATCTTTATTGGTTACGAGAAAAGAGTAAGGCATATAGACTATATAATCCTCTTACCAAGAAATTGATTATTTCACAAGATGTTGAGTTTTATGAAGCTGAAACGTAATCATTAATATTTTTTGAACCTTGCATTTTTAGTGTAATGGTTTGAAACATTTATTTTTAGTTATTTTTTTATTTATTACTCTTTTCGGCCAAAATAATTTTCTTAGCGACGAACTCTTACTTAGCGTCGGTACTTTTTATTAGAGTGGCTTATTGTGACAATGGGTGAAACAAGTGACGTAACTACCCGTTAATAACAATTTTTCTAACACATAAAATAACGTAAGCAATTAATTGGGCCTTTTCTCCAAGCAAAAAGCGAAAGCCATGGGTGAAATTTGAATAGCTAACAAAAATTTGGGGCGTTTTGGAAAATTTTAGTCCTAGGGTTTGTGTGTGTGTGTGTGTGTGTGTATATGTATATATAAATAGGTAACTATTATAGGTCAACAGACCCTATTTTCACTAGAGTTCTCGAGAAATAGTTGAGAGAGGAGGAGTGCAAGAGAGGCAGAGGTGGGGCTGTATAAGAACCGAGTTCGAGCCGTGTTCGGGTGTTTTTTTAATTTTCAAAATTTTGTTTGAACTCGTTCGTGGTTCGTTCACAAAACTCGTGTTCGGCTCGAGTTTGTTTGTTTATTTATACAAACCGAACTCGAATTCAAAAACTTGTGTTCTCGTTCAAATCAATTATTTTCAAACTAGAACTACACCTTACTTGATCCAATTTTCTAACCAATTTTAGGGCTTCAAAGTTTAAACTAATTTATATTATAATTAAGTTATATGATTTTTTGGGTTTGGAACATATTATAATTAATATACTATCCAGACGAGGTGTTCATAAACACGTTCGTGAACATTTTAAAATATTCATACTCGGCTCGTTTAATAAACGAGCTCTAATAATTATTTCATGTTCGGCTCGTATATTATGCAAACAAACATGAACGAGTTATTTGGAGAACAAACTACTAGCAGTTCATGAACAACTCGGTTCATTAACTGCTCGTGAGTTAATATTCTAGCGCAACCGCAGTTGTACCTAAGAGGAGTCCAAGAATAGCTATGGAAGGTGAGGGAGGGGCTGATCTGTGTCTAGGTTACATGGAAAGAGTTGTATGTGGAACTTGAGTGCTTCCTGGTGCATGGCTGTCTGTGTAAGGCTGCCAAAGGGAGGGGGCAGCTGGGTGCATTGGATTTTTTGAGAGTGTGTTGTGTATTGTGGTGTGCAAAAGTGTGTTGGGTGAGTTGAAGAAAGGAGAAGGAAGACCACTGTCATGCCGTGAGGCAGTGGGTGTGGAACTCATGTATTGGCACAAGTATATATATATATAGATACACTTGTACCCATACATGAGGTCCATACCCTAGCTCACACACACACACACACACACACATATATATATATATATGTATATATATATATGTGTGTGTGTGTGTGTGTGAGCTAGGGTGTGAACTGTGTGCGTAAAGTGTGTGTGTGTGTGTACAACCCTGTGGCTATATGTGAGTATGGCTGTGTGCAGCCGTTTGTGGGAGGGTGGATCAATATGTGTGTGCATCTATTGAATATGTGTGTGTGCATGCATGTTGGTTCTGCGTAAGTTGGGTGGTTATGGGTGTAATGACCGGTGAAATTGATATGTGTGTGTGTGTGTGTGTGTGCGTGTGTGTTGGTTCTGTGTAAGGTGGGTGGTTATGGGTGTAATGACCGGTGAAATTGATATGTGTGTGTGTGTGTGTGAGTTCTGTGTATATAATGTGAGACTTGTGCAACAGTGTGTGGGTATAGTGAGTGCATATTGATGTGAGGTGTTGGGTGATATTGTGGATGCAAGTAGGGTTGAAGATGGTCTGCACAAAGAGGGAGAGCGGAAAAAAGTTGGTTCAATTATTGAACATAAAAGTGTCGTTAAAGGAAAGATTTCTTAAGCAGTTCATTTCCAAATTTTTTAAGATTTATCTAGAAACTTATTTGGATGAAGTTCAAAAGAGTAACTCATATCATTTTTGCAAGACCTACAATCTGGAAAAATTTTAGATTTTTTTGAGTTTGGTAAGCATGCTAAGTAATTTTATCCGAACAAGGGATTTTTGTGTATTTTAAAATAGTAAATTAAGTTACAAAATTCTGATACTTTTGCAATAGTCTTATGTAGCTAAGATAGTATATTTTCCAAAGATTTGATAATATATTCCTGATGATTTTACTCTGATTTGAAAACATTTTCTGAACTTTCATATATGTGTATATGTATTAAAGAATGTGTTTAAGGATGGTAACATTGAATTACTAATTTTGTTAAAAGAGAAATCTATGGCATATTTTGAAATCTTCAAACCTATTTTAGGAACATAGTTTGTGTACTTGCTGGGCCTTCGCTCATGCCTTATTTTTTAGGCGAGGACCTAAGGGCGGCAGATCTGTATGTGCAAAACCATGGAGAAATGCCCGAGGAGAACCAGTAGAATAATAAAGTGTTTATCGTTTGAGAATTTTAGTTCTATAATTATTGTTTTGATTGAACCAATGTAGGGAGCTTAAGTCTCCTCGAGTTTCTTCGTAAAATTTCAAGGACATGTAATAAGGGTTATATATAGGATTATTGGAAGTGGGTGAGTTGGATTTAAATCTCCTGCGGCCGGTCACGTGCCTAACTCATGGGCTCACTCGTGGGTTCAAGTCGTGACATTTAGCGTCTTAAATTCAGCTCTGAGTGATTAAAGACGTACCTTTTTAACTTTTTTGGCTTCTTTTTGTAGAGATTTCTGCGAAATTTGTCGGGCACTCTTTGATGTTTTCGCATCCGATAACTTTTTCAAAGGTTTATTTGTCAACGCCTTGAAAAATTAAGAACAAGGCTTTCTTATCCTTCTTGCGTGATTCTTTTAGCGATGTCTTCTTGGCATTTGATAAAGCTGTTTCGCCAGCCATATCTTTGACCTCGGTATATCCGTCTTCAACAAATTTTTATAACTCTTGTGACCTAAGTAGAACGTTCGTTTGGATGCTCCAGTTGCCATAACTCTTCTTTCTCAATTTTGAGATCTGAGGGTGAATTATGTTGGCTGTCTCTTCACTTTCTTGATATGTAGACTCGAACTTGCGGCTCTGATGCCACTTGCTGGAAGCGTAATGAGTTACAAATATAACTCAAACAACAATCTATATTAATAATAAAATTTGTTTGAAGAAATTCTCACACAGTGTTCTACTACAAAACACTCACAAAAAAATATACTAACTTCAGCTAGCTACTCAAAACAATCTAATTAGCTGCTGCTTTTCTTTTCTCTCATTCACCAACTTCTTTCTCTATTTTTCTCTTAAGCTATTGCTTGTCTCTCTCTCGTATATTCTTTCATGACCAACAAACTCATATTCATAAGAAGACAATTCGGTAGCTTCATGCACCACCGCCATAAGCCTTCTCCAAGTCGGCAGAGAAAGCTTCATTATGAAGCTCTCTCTTCCCAGCTAATTCTCCAAGTTGGCACCACTTCCGCAGCCTATGAGAACCCATAGATTCATTGTGAAGCTTTCCATTTCCAGCCACTTCTTCTTCAACCAATCAAAGTCATTCTTCAAGGCTAAGATATGGGTTTGAACTAATAACATGATTTACTAATTTCGAAGGTGAGATAAGTACAATCATTAACCTAGATATAATGATAACCATTCTTGAAGTTTTCCTATCTCTTTTCTTGGTAGCAAAGCATTACAAGGAACACAAAAGCATAACAAAACTAAATGGGAAACATGAATAAATGATCTCCAAAAATTACAAATTTATATAACACATTACAATATAAATCAAGAAGATAACACTTTATGTTTGACTTCAAACAAGCTTTGCGCAGCTAACAAGATGCTGCAACTAGTTTTACTACTTAGAATCTTTATTACATTGATCCAGCATGCTAGACAGTTCCCTGACTAGTTGTTCGTCTGTTAGTTGATCTAGATCTGCTGACCATTCTGTTGTGTCCTCTGCTGTTGTTGATGGGCTTGTTGGCGGTGGCAGAGGCGATACCACTTACTTCAGCAAGCTTAACACTTCCTCGGCATCCAGCCACGGGATATCCATAAAATCCACCAAAACATTTGGAAGAATACCCTTCTTCAGTACTTATTTCCTTCTTTCACGACTTCTGACAAGAAAAGGTCCTACTGTGCTACACACATAATATACAGAGATAGCCGACATATCCGTACCTTGAAGTTTTCTACCACGCACAAACACTCCATGTCCAACCAAGATCCCTATTGCGTTGTCATATATTTTTCTTATTACTTTTAAAGGCACACTGGACTTATGTTACTCATAATGTAAAAGAGATCTAGTAATAATTTTTGGTGAAGAAAAAACAAAAGAGTGTTAGTAATCAAGTGCAATTCAATTGTGTAAGAAAAGGAATCAGAAAAAGCTTGCTTGGATATGATAATTGGTCTTTGTTTATCTATCTTTGTAGAAGCTGAATCTAGCTTTATGAATCTTTATAGATGTTGATATCACATTAATGATCATGATACACTTTTCCAATCCCTAAGTCTGTGTTTGGCTTGCAAGATAAGAGATCTGGAGAGGATAAAAATAATTCTATCTGGCGTTAGGCCACGCATTTAAGGAGCAGATAACAAATCCAACAGACAGGCTTATCCCACTTACGTTGGATAATTTTGTACCCAGTGTTTTTTTTTTGGGTGTGGGGGGGGGGGGGGGGTATTTCAGCACCACATGTACAAGACCCACAGACCCATCACTGACCTCTCGACAACCACCGCTGGCATAGAACCCATCACTGGCACAGTGATTGGTGGTCGTGTATGAGAAAGAGAGAGAGATAGAGAAAGAGAGAGAGAGAATATGTGTGTGCATGCATGTGTGTGTGTGTATGTGTCTCTGATGGGGTTATTGGCAGTGGTGGATTGGGCAATCGACGGGGAATGTAATGAGGTTTTCGATGGTGATTGAGGCGATCGATGGTGGGTGCGATCTGTGGGTGATGGAGGTTGGTGGCAACCATTAGTGGATATGGCCGGTGGGTGATGAAGGTTGGTAGTAGTTGGTGGTGGGTCTGATCCATGGGTGATGGAGACTGGTCATGATTGATGATAGGTTTGATAGACGGTCGCATGATGGGTTGTAGGTGTGCTGATGTGGTGGTGTGTAATTGTCAGTTATGGTTGCAGTGGTGGTTGCTAGTAGTGATGAAGGCAGCAAGATAATCCTATCCTGCCTTTAATTTGAGTTTGGTCCAAATGCAAAATAGAATATATACCTTATGTGGCCTTCTTCGCCAAGATATGTTATCCTAACTTATCTGACCACATCATGTCCTTTCGACTGAATAATCCTACATGTCAAAGTCAACCTAATAATGGGACCAAAAACAATTCATTTTTTGTGATTCCAAAGCTGGTAAGTTGGAATATATTCAAAAGCCTTACATGTTGCTACGAGTGATATTTGATCGCAAAATCTTATAACATAATTGTTGATAATTGCCCGTCCTAAAAGAAGGTCAAAATTTCGCTACTTTGTATATATAAAAATTGGCAAGGATTCAATATGCCCAAGATTGGTAAAGATTCACGTCTAGAAAGATTGACAAAAGTCTAAAGTAAGGATGTTAATTGCTCGGCAAAAGGATGCTAATTGATAAGCAAAAGTGAGAACAATATATAATACTGCCATCCAAGGCCCTTTTCTAGTTTTCTTTTCCTTTTTTTTCTACAAGATAGGAGCACTACCTTTGTAACATCCCGGAATTTTCCGGAACGTTAATGCTCAATCAATCGTTTACGCTAAGACAATAAAACCCTCAACTCAACCAATTTATAATCATCCACCAGTCAGAGCAACTAAACCATCGAGTAAAATAATACGCTTAGCGTACTACCATAGTTGAAACATCAAGTCTAAGTTAACAATTTTAAATAACAATAATGACCCACGTAGGGGTTCTAAAGACTACGACTGAAACTTAAATTCTCTTTCGCTCGGCTCAAATCTACTCCACACCCAATGCGATCTATTGTTAGTTATCACCTGCGGAAAGGAAATCAAAGGGGAGTGAGCTTTTGAGAGCTCAGTAAGGTCGCTCAAAAGAAAAATCTACGAAACAGTTTACAAATACACAACGATGTTGGTTTTGTTCAAAGAAACAATTTGATGATAAATTCCAGAATTTTCACAACAATCACAACTAATTCAATCAGATATTAATATGACTTTCGGATACGATGCAAACAATCACAAACGCTTTTGAACATGAGTTGCAAAGCCACACAGGCAATACAGGGTAATCACTTAGCAAAGCCACAAAGGCGATGCTCATTAACACCTTCCACCGGCTAGTCCATCAAGGCACTAGCCCACACCAATACACCGGCTAGTCCGTCAAGGTACTAGCCCACACAAATATACCGGCTAGTCCGTCAAGGTACTAGCCCACACCAGTATCCTCCAATATACACCAACTCCCACCAAACACTTCGATGCAAATTCTCATGTCAATATGCAGAATGACAACAAACGATAATACAATTATATTAAATCGATGCACAACGAGAAATAAACACAGAGCATCGAATATGATTTCCAATAAACGCTTAAGGCTCAATGAAAAGGTATTAAAGGCAAATAACAAATTCTCATAACAAATATAACGGAGTCCAAAGAAATTCGATGGCAATTTTAAAAAATATACGAGGACAAATTGATGAATTGGGTTTCGGAAAGAAATCCCTTACCTCGATCCAAGTACGATGAAGCTAAAACGCCCTCGATCAAATACTCAAAATTAACCTAGGTTGACAAATCATCCATCAGAACACTATCAACACTAATATATTATAAACCTAATACAACTACCCACGGCGTACTCATCTCTCTACCCAGAATGACGAATTTCAAAACGAGTCCCACACACGGCCAACCTAACCTGAAAACTAATCACACTCCTCGAGGCTCAAAATTACTTCAGAAATGTTTTTAATTTTCATTAAACATTCTTTATGGCTTAATACTGCATATGGAATAAAAATACAATTTCTGAATATATTCTTTAAATCCACTAAAAACCCATAAATTGCCAAAATTGCTTCTAGCAGAAAATAAAGACCCATTATTTTTGTAACAGATTTACAATATTTATAAAATTATTGAAATTTAAATCAGAAATTAAAAAGCATTAAAACTATTTTAAAACTTATTGATGCGGAAAGGGGTTCGCTGCTACTTGGAGGTGCCACAAAGGATGCAGTCTGAGTCAGCTTCCAGGTAGGCAACGCGGGAGACAGCAAGGACGGCGTGAAGGCTGAGAGCAAGGCTCCCCAGACAGGTCGCGAGGGCTGGCAGTGCCGCGCAGACAGGGGGACGACGAACGGGGCCGACAGTCGACGGTCCGTGATGAGGGTGCAGCGTCGAGGGTTTGGGGACGAGAGTCCAAGTGTGTTTCTCTCATTAGAATTCCAGAGAGAATGTCTTTTAGAGAGAGAAAGTGAAAAGTTCAAATGAGAGAAAGATCTTTGGAAAAGCTCCAAAGTCCACTATTTATAGGCAAAAATGTGCACGTGTCATAAGTTGACATGCGTCACCCCCTGGGAACAACACGTCGCCAGGGGGGTCAAAGCACTGATTCTCCGTTGGGACTGCCGGTCCCTAAGTGCGTGCTGCCCTGCCCTTGCAACATCTCTCTGCCTGTCTGAGGAGACTGATCATGCTGCGGTAGCATGGTCAGAGTAGCCCGTTGCCCCAGCCACCAGTCCAAGCCCTTACTGAATCCCACATGGTGCGTCAAGAGGCGCGCAGAGGACCGGACTGCGGTGAGGGTTGTCCCTGTAGACAACTGCCAGGCGGACTAGGCGCGATGCCCTCCAAGGACCTGCTCCCGTCCCGGAGTGACCCGTGGGTCATTGCCCTGGTGGTGTCAACGGTCCAAAGCAACATGAGTGACCATGGTCACCGCTTGGTGCTTAGGGTCTATTGCGGTGAAGTCTTCGCGTAGGAGCTCCCTGCAAGTGAGATGTCGGTGGCTTTAAGGTTGTGCCGACGATGGCTCCAGGGTTGCGAGCCCATCCTGCTGCGAGGGCCAGAGCCCCCGGTGATCGAGCCGGCGACGGCACGAAGCCCGTCTCGCAGTTTGATTGAGCCGGCGATGGTGCTAAGCTCTTGATGGCGCTGAGCCCATGCTGCAGTGTGATGGCCGGAGGCCTGTAACATGATTGTGGTGCATGGGCACGACGACGATTGTCGCAAAGGTATACTTGGTGCCGGGGGCACATATCATCAGCGTGGCATGAGGGCGCGGCGACGACTGTCATGGAGCAATACTTTGGATAGTGTGTTGCCGTCGAGACGATTGCGCGCGGTCGGCGACGAGTGCTAAGTGACCATTGGTGTTGAGCGCGCATGGTAGAGAGCGCGATGAGTGATGTTGGGGGTTTAGGAATGACTCTTGCAAGGCAAAAGGGTGGCCGACCCCCTTGAGGAAGGGGTGGCCGACCCCTTTGGGCTGGAAGGGGGGCGACCCCTCATAACAAGGGGGTGGCCGACCCCCTGAAGAAAAGGGGTAGCCGAACCCCTTAGGAAGGGAGTGGCCGACCCCCTGAAGAAAGGGGTGGACGACCCCCTTAGGAAGGGAGTGGCTGACCCCCTTAGGAAGGGAGTGGCTGACCCCCTTAGAAAAGGGGTGGCCGACCCCCTTAGGAAAGGAGTGGCTGACCCCTTCCTTTTTCCAACAGTTTGACCGTGTTGATGCCGCTGCACTGGTGATGCCTGTGGATGCTCGAAAGGAGATGCGCTTTGACCTGGTTATGGCATTGAAAAATTGACCGTTGACTGGATGATGTGTCGCGGGACGCGGGTCCCCTAGCGGGCCCTGCTGGTCTGACCAGAATAGAGTATGAACAAAAGTTTTCGCTTTGCTAAATCCAATGTGATAGAGAAATGATAGCAAATCAACTCTAGAAATTATCAAATTTTTACTGAGTCTTTCTGATATTGTAAAACCATTAGTCTAATTTTGGCAGAACATTTTCATGAGTTTATAGGCTCCAAAAGATTATTATAATTGTGAACTTGCAGAAAATATAACAAATTCATACGATCTCTGAAAAATATAAAATTTGACCAGAAATCTATTATAGCCTAAGGCATCTTAGGGTGAAATTTCACATGTTAACAATAATTGTACGCTACTCTATGCATGTGTCTCACTTAACGTTAACTCGATACCATTTAGTTAGCAGTTGTACACTTTCCTCTCTCATTGAACATTGAACACATTTACACACACAACCATACATCACACACCTCTCACACTGTCCCCTCACATGCCCACGTCTTATTTTATCTACACACTCACTCACCTAAATGTAAACACACATATACATACAACACCATCTTCACACTTGAGCAACCCAAACATTTACACTTACAAACAGACACACACACAATACTCCAATATACTCACAATACCCGGTTACTCTTTCGTGCATACACACTGCAAAGGAACCCACACTTTACCCCTCACAGGCAGTGGCTCCTCTTCGATCTTGCTGTCCAACACAGTAGCTACTTCTCCCTCTATTTCTTTCTTCCCACATTCTGTCACCCATGCACCCTTCCAAACCCATTCTACACTCATACATATTAACAGTACACAAGCACCACTATACACACTTGAGCACACCTATTTACCACACGTACACAAGCAGTTTATATATGCACACACACCACTCACTAAACACTAAAAATCACTTACACATTACACACCACTGCATCACTTCCACTCACTACTTCACCACCCCCATTACCTCCAATGAGCCTGCCTAGTCCATCTCCTTTTCTTCTTTTTTTTCTTCTCTATATTCACAAAACAGGACCTACGCATACACTGACTTTACTGACTTTGCCTAAAGCACTTGTTCACTAAATGAACTGTAGCCATGCATTATATTAATTTGTACTCCTGTTTTCATCATATTCTTTCAAAGATATTCACTACGAACACTAAGGCTTGATGGACCAAATGCCCATAATTGGTTACCTTGGTCATCCACTCCTAACATCACAACCAACGCAGCCACTTTGTTGCTGCTGCCCCCTTCTCCTTCTCCCTCAATACACATCCACCTTCAGGTCACACACACACACACACAACAACTCACAAACTCACGCACACTCAAAATACACAGCCCACACAGTGATCCGTATACCCACATTCAAGCGTACTACAGCAGCCCTTCTTTCTAACCAACAAACACAGATTCATATAGCTACCCAACTCACAGAGATCACCTCACTGCCAACACCGAACGCACACATTTTAGCCTTCCCTTTTTCTCATACCCACATCAAGCACACATGGGTACACTGCCTTACGGCAATGCCCTCCTTTCACGGCCATAAACCCAGCAACTCGATCCCATAAATCATGAAATAAGCTAGAGGGAGAAGCTAAAAACTTACCGAAAGAATTCGCCGGGAAACCTTCTCTTCACGTTCACTCCCTGCTTTCGTTCCCCATCACTTTATCAATCTATCTCTCTCTAATGCATAAATCGGATGAAGGATGTAAGAGGACGGTTGCCCAACCACAGTATATGTAGGTTTAAATATAAAACCCTAAATGGAAATCACAAAAGAAGCCCCTTACGTTTTTATTAGTCTCTAAAAATTTACCCGAACCTTGTATTATTACGAAAAGGCCGGAAATAATAAACATTTATGACAATTTATGTGTTACAAAAACTGTTAACGGATTATTACGCTAACTCGCTACACAAATCGTCGCTAATAAGCGCACCGATACTAAAAAACAATTTTGTTCCTAAAATATATCAATTTTAAGAAAATTAATCTGTTGCTAGAAGTTGCTATATAAATACGCCGATATTAAAAGAAGTTGTCGCTTAAAAATATATTCACCGTAGAATTTCTAATTAGATCCGAAAAAGTATCGGGGTGTTACAACCTTGATGATCACATGCATCACGAGAGCGCATATCATTAAGAACAATAAATATTGTATTCTTTTTATAATTGAAAAACCTTTATTTACTATTACCTTTTTTAATATAATTTGTAATAGAGGTTGAGCATGACCTTAAAAAAATCAAATAAGAAAGTATAAGAAAACCCAACAGGGATCCGAATTGGACCAGGATTGTTTTCTAGAACTTGGGATTACCTATGTCGGCTTGAAACGCTATGCCCTATAGCATTGGCTGCTCTCCTTGCGATTAATCTGGTGATTCGTAACAAATGTTATCATGTTCTCGAAGGAGATGTTCAAATGACTATAAACCGGCTAAATGATCATGATCTCACCCAAAGCTGGAATTGCTTTGCTATGACTGAAGAAGTGAGACGGAACCTGAAGAATCTTTCCTGGTGATGTTTCTTTAAAGTTAGTAAAAGTGTAAATATGTTGTCTCATAATTTGGCAAATTTGGTAGATTTCAACAACTTTTTTGGGCTAGTTCCTACGTCATCCATTTCTTATCTCCTTTTGTTAATGGATGAAATGGAGAACTAGCCTCTTATCCTTTGTTCCCTTGCATCTTTATCTCATGAAATGAACTTTATTACAAAAAAAAAAAAAAGGCTATGCTCTATGCCCCAACACTGTGTATATGTGTGTAATATCCTTGGGACTGTTTCTTGTCAAATGTCGCGAAAGAAAAACAGGTACAGATTAGGATCATCAAGAGAGTTGAAATTAAATCTGTATACAATGGCTAACGAAGAAGGGTTTTCTGCCCGAGACGCTTCTGTAGATTTTATGGATATCCCGTGGCTAGATGATATAGATGAAAAGGAAGTGTTATGGTTGCTGGAAGATGCAGAACGCGACCGCCGCCAAACCCATCAGCAGCAGTAGAGGAAACATCAGGATAGTCAGTGGATCTAGATCAACTAATAGATGAGCAACTAGTTGAAGAACTATCTAGCGTGATGGACCAGTGGAATGACGATGGCAATGTATTTGCAAGGTCCTAATTAGTGCTAAAACTAGTCGTAGTGTCTTATTAACTGTGTAAGGCTTGTTTGATGATAAATTTGAAGTCAAGTAGTGTTGCGTGATGGGCACAATATAAGAAATGAAATTGTATCGGAAATACTTAGAGTATTATGGTGGAGGATGAGGAAGTGGAGAGGACATACACACTTGGATATTTTTTCTCTACTCAATCAACACTTCTATAAAACAACTTACTCACTCACTCTTTTTATTCCACTCTACTTTCTTGCAACACTCTACTTCTTCTCTTAAAAAATAACTAGGTGATGCACCTTTTTTATACTAAGACATTAAAGACTCATTCAATATCCTAAAGATAACTTCCATAACTTTTCACTTTTCATCTCCTTATTTAATCACTCATATGTTATGAGTAACTCCCGTAACTTTTCATTTTTCACCTTCTTTTCATTTATTCATGTCTTGATTCTTCCTCATCAAGTGTCATGACTATGTTAGAATCAAGATTAACTCTCAACACGCCCCTTAAGCTTGATTCTCTCATTCCAAGTTGACTCTGTAACTTCTCGAAGACTTCTCTTTTCAGGGGCTTTGTGAAAATATCCGCAACTCGATCTTTCGACTTCACAAACTTGACTTGCACTTCCTTATTGGCAATGCTCTCACGGATGAAATGATACCGTATGTCGACGTGCTTGCTTCGATCATGAAAGACTTGACTTTTTAGCAAGAGCTATGGCTGACTTATTATCGACATCAATCTATGTCAATTCATCTCGAATAAAATTGAGCTCCTTAAGCAAACTTCTTAACCATATCGCATGGCAAACGGACGATGTTATAGCCACATATTCAGCTTCACATGTCGATAGAGTCACTATCAATTGTTTCTTCAATGTCCATGTGAATGCTACTTTACCAAAATAAAAAAAATGAATCCTAGTTGTACTCTTTCGATCATCCACATCTCTAACGCAACCACTGTCACTATATCCCACTAATTTTATATCACCTGATTCAGGATAAAATATGCCCAAATCGATAGTACCTTCAATGTACGGAAGTATCCTTTTTGCCATTTTAGAGTGATAAGATGTCGGATTCCCCATATATTAACTAACAAAACTGACTGCATATAGGATATCAGGCCTTGTGCATGTCAAGTACCTCAAACTTCCAACCAAGCTTCTGAACAAGATCCCATCGATGTGTCTCGACAACTTCTTTTCAACCTCGATGGGGATACTGATTGAGTTACAATTTTTCATATTGAACCT
Organism: Escallonia herrerae; assembly: GCA_033070095.1. Lineage (NCBI taxonomy): Eukaryota > Viridiplantae > Streptophyta > Magnoliopsida > Escalloniales > Escalloniaceae > Escallonia > Escallonia herrerae. The sequence goes on from JAVXUP010002662.1 coordinate 48,565, forward strand.
CTTCAATACTTCTTTTGCATACGCCTTTTGCAAGATGAAAATTCCGTGATCTCTTTGCTTTACCTCGATCCCGAGATAATATGACATTAAACCAATATTTGTCATTTCAAACTCCTTGACCATTTCCTTCTTGAAATCATTAAACTTTTTCACAAAATTAAGTCATCAACATATAAATAAACTGTCAAGATGTCACATTTTCCATTCATCTTGACGTAGAGTGCATGCTCATATGTTAGCACTTCTTAAAGCCTCTTTCTTGAAAATACTTGTCGATGCGACTGTTTCATGCCCTTGGTGCTTGCTTCAACCCATACAGGGCCTTCTTCAATCTTAACACTTTATTTTCACGGCCTCGAACAACATATCCTTCGGGTTGTTCGATATATAACTCTTCATCAAGAAAATCATTAAGCAAAGCTGACTTCACGTCTATTTGATGGATCTTCCACTTGTTGAGAGCTGCTAGAGATATCAATAGTCGTATCATTTCCAACCGAGCGACTGGGCGAAGACTTCATCATAGTCGATTCCAGCCCTTTGCTTGTATCCTTTGACAACAATCCTTGCTTTATTTCTCTCAACCTCGCCTTTGGAATTTTTCTTCACTTTGTAAACCCATTTTACACCGATGGGCTTCTTTCCCAATCGAAGATTGGTCAACTCCCAAGTATCATTCCTCTCAATAGCATCGATCTCTTCATTCATGGCCTTCTTCTATTTTTCACTTCTTGATGCCTCACCAAAATTGATTCGCATAGTATCAGCAAATAGACATAACATATTTTGGTTCTGATTCAAGTCATAAATATCATCCAGAGATCTCTTGCCTTGTGGTCCGGTCTTGATAGGACTATCGACTGATGATGCTGATGACGTTGGGCTCGATTGAGCTGGAGATGCTGGACTCAAGGGAGTCACAGGTTTTATCAGCTCTTCTTTTATCTCTTTTCTATCCATATCGATTGGATAAAAAACATGTTGCTCCTTGTCTCGATCAATCTAGTTCCACGAGCTCTTTTCATCGAAAATCTCATCTCGACTGACTTTCATCTTCTTATCAACAGGGTTGTACAACTTGTACCCTTTTGACTGTTGACTGTACCTGATGAAGATGAACTTTTCACTTTTGTCATCGAGCTTCTTCCTTTGCTGTTCAGGGACATGCACATAAGCAATGCTTCCAAACACTTTCAAGTGGGAGACACTTGGCTTGAATCCACTCTAAGCTTCTTATTGTGTTTGATTCTACACACTCCTAGTTGGACATCGATTGGATAAATATAAAGCACAATCCACTGCTTCAGCCCAAAATTCCTTGGGCAAGTTCTTACTCTTCAACATGCTTCTAGTCATGTTTACTATTAACCGATTCTTTCTTTCCACCACTCCATTCTATTGGGGTGAATATGGAATGGTAACCAGTCGACAGATCCTATTCTCTTCACAAAATGCCTTGAACTCCTTAGATATGAACTTTCCACCTTGATCAGATCTCATCGCCTTGATTTGATATCTACTCTGCTACTCAACAAGAGCCTTAACCCTCTTGAAGGTTGAGAACACCTCTGAATTTTGCTTAAGGAAATAAACACATGTTTTCCTACTATAGTCAACAACGAACAGTAGAAAGTATCTGTTCTTACCAAGAGATGTTGGATCAATTGGACATCAGTGTGTATCAGCTCCAGTTTGCTCTCGATATCGACTCCTTTGGGAAACTGTGTCGATATTGCTTCCCTACAAGACAACCCTCTCTGAGTTGGTCTGGCTGATCTATTGATGGCAATCCCTTCACCATTTTTTTCGTTGATAGCAATTTCAGACAACCAAAATTTAGATGTTCAAGCCTCAAGTGCCATAACCAAGATTGGTTATCAAAACAGGCCTTCAAACATTTAGGCCCATCGTGATAGATATTCCTCAAGAACATCCTATTGCTCAACATCGGAACACGAGAGATCAAGCTCCTTCTGTCATCTCTCAAATAAAGACTTTTGTCTTTTATGTGAATCTCGTAGCCTTTCTCTAACAGTTGGCCCATGCTCAAAATGTTTGTTTTCATCTCCAGAACATAATAAACATTTGAGATGAACTAATGGCCTCTATTCTTCAATATGATACGAATTTTTCCTTTGCCTTTGCTTGGAATTTTGGACATGCCTTCAAATATAATATTTTCCGTCATCGATTCATCCATCTCGATAAACATGTGTTTGTAACCACACATGTGTTTGGACATGTCTTTCTTGTTTTGGCGTTGATAATAGCCGCCTCTTCCTCGACCTCGTTCTCTTAATGGACGAAATTCTGAACTCGATTCGTTATTATTGTACTGATGTCCACCACGGCCTCTGCCATGACCTCGACCACGGTCTCTTCCTCAACCACCTTGATTATTATCGACACTGTATTTCCTCTCGTTGATATTCATCTTGGCCTGAAGAGCTTGCTTGATAGGCTCTTTGTTCCTCCTTCTGATCTTATCCTCATGGACTTGTAATTTTCCAGAGAGCTCATCGACCGTCATAGTGTCAATGTCATTGGACTCCTCGATGGCAAAAACTACATGGTCAAATTTTGGATCGAGAAATTGAAAGATTTTCTCGACCACCCGATTATCTTCCATCTCTTCACAATTCCTCTCAAGTTGGTTCACAACTGAGAAAACTCTTTAAATGTAATAAAAAAAAATCATCTCAGATTCTTTCATTTGTAAGTACTCAAATTCACCTCGAAGGCTTTGGAGCCGCACCCTTTTCACCTTATCGATGCCTTTGAAAGAATTTTCCATCATATCCCATGCTTTCTTCGTGGTGGTGGCCTTCGCAATCTTCTCAAAAATATTTTTATCGATTCCAAGTTGGATGAGTGAAAGCACCTTTTGTTCTTTCACTCGGGCTTTTTTGGTAGCCTTCTTCACGGCTTGACTAGCACCAGCCAAGTTTTCCGGTTCCACATGTTCTTCTTCTATGACCTCCCAAACATCTTGACCACCAAGAAAGGTTTTCATTTTGATACTCCATCATTCATAGTTGTCTTTCACAAGCTTTGGGAAAGGAAATTCTCTACTCGTTGCCACCACTAGAATCTCTACTCTGGTACCACTTTGTTGCGTGATGGGCACAGTATAAGAAATGAAATTGCAACGGAAATACTTAGGCTGTGTTTGGCGATAAGAATAAGGGTTCGGGATAGGATATGATAAGGACAGATTAGGCTAGACAAGCTATACTGTCTGATAAAGCCGGACAAGCAACAAATCCTGTCCAGCGTTTGGAACAAGTCTGGATTATAAGGGGGATAAGCAATTTACAAAAATGTAAAATTATACACACACACACACATATTATACACAACCACCATAGTTTTCACTGCCCACAAGCATGGTGATTTCCCTTAGCAGGCAAGCCCCAATTAAGGGAGTCAAACTACATTTTCTCAACCCATCGCCGGCCTCAATCGCCATCGGCCTAGCACCTACTCCGCTGACGACGTACCCTTCATTGCCAGCCTACCTTCAATTTGCACCACTCGTACCACACACATCCAATTCTTACTTCTATGTCAAGCGCTTTTGATCGATTGTCGTCTGTCTACTACTTGAAAATGGAATTTGCAAATTGTAGATTATGCTTGTTTGTCAAGCGCGCTTTTGATCGATGGTCGATGGTCGTCTGACAATTGAGCAACTTCTTAATGGTTGTTATGTGATGTGGAGGGAAGAGAGAGGGACGACAACGGCTGGTTTCGGTATGGTTCCAGTTGTCTGTGATGGTAGGGGTAGTGGGTGGCGGGCGATGGAGGCGGCAGGATACAGAGGTAACAGCGACGGAGGACGGCCAGGGATGGCGACCGTCGGTGTGGAGGCTGGCCAAGCAACGGTGGTCGATGATGGGCAGATATGATGAGAGATTGAAGAAGAAAATTGGGGGGGTCTCTCTCTTTTTTTTAATCCATTCTAAATTGGATTAATTCTATAATACACCCCCCCCCCACCCCCGGTACAGAATTATCCCACTCCAGTAGGATAAAACAAGTCCAAAGGATACCTTATCCGGGGGTTAAGTGCACAACCAAACTCCGGATAGGACTTCTTTTATCCTATCCCAGGCTCTTATCCGTGTCGCCAAAACACAGCCTTAGAGTATTATGGTAGAGGATGAGGAAGTGGAGAGGAGGAACACACTTGATATTTTTTCTCTACTCAATTATCAATACTTCTATAAAAACAACTTACTCACTCACTGTTTTCATTCCACTCTAATTTCTTGCCAATGTTCTACTTTTTCTCTTAAAAAATAACTATGTGATGCACCTTTTTTATACTAAGACATTATAGACTCATTCAATATTTTAAAGATAACTCCCATAACCTTTTCCTTTTCATCTCCTTATTTAATCACTCATAGGTTATGAGTAACTCCCATAACTTTTTATTTTTCACCTTCTTTTCATTTATTCACGTCTTTATTCTTCCTCATCAAGTGTCTTAACTATGTTAGCATCAAGATTAACTCTCAACAAGTAGAAGGTCTTAACTTTTTGATTTATGCTATAATGTTTAATGAACACTCAAATTAGTAACTAATCATGTTTCTCTTTCAGCTTTATACATCTTAGTGCTTTGTTGTGATGATTTGCTGCCTTTCGAAAAGCTCCCAAAGCTTCAAGAAACTCTAGGCTTGTAATTACGTGAACGGTTGCTTCGATCTTGCCTTATGGAACATGCATGAGTAGTCAAAGCCAGTTGGTAAATAACGGAATCCAACGTGGATTAAAGCCCCAGTTTTTAGTTCTATCTACGTTCTCTATGGTTTCTTTCTCTACGAAAACCTTAGTTTGTTGTGCTCTCCTCCTCCCCACGCCATCTGCTCGCTCCCGTTTGGGTGAATAATGTCACTGGTGATTGTCTCCTGTCCTTGTTTTGCAGCCCAATTGTGGGTGAGGTACTATTGGCTTCAACCAGTTTCAATAATGAATGAAGCCGCCTCGCTTATGGCGCGGCACTCTTGATTTCAGCCATCTCTTGGCCTCAAAAGGATAGCATGATCGAACAAACTCTGGCGGTAACCAGGTTTGTTGGAATCTTTTTCTAATCTCGTATATAGTTACAATTAATAGTCGGTAAATATTTTTATTGACTTTTCTGTTAACACTTTTAGCGACAATTATTAGCATCATTGTTTTTAACGTCACTAGATAGAAGTCACTAAAGCATTTAGCGGCCATCAATTATCGTTATATGTGAGGTAGGAGGAAGACTCCTTCAACCCGGATAGCAGTCAAAAAATTTTCTAGTTGAAACCAGCATTAAAGTATTGCACTGTAACAAAAGTAAAACATGCATCGGAGTTAGTCGATATACAACTTTAAGTGAGTTACATGAGCAGCACCTTTAAGACCTTTACATGGGGTGAATTTAGGAAGTTATGTCGAGAGGGCGTAAAAGTTTTATGTAAAAAGTTTAGTCGCTTGTTATAACAATATTGATTGAATGTATAACGAACAAAGTTTAATAAAATGAATCATTTCCAGTCTTCACTTTTATAGGATGTGCTGAAAGAATTGTATGTGTATGTATATTAGTATTAGTATCACGTTTATATAGAAGTTAATAAATTTTTATACATTTGTAACTCCAAGCGAAGCTTATTTTGTATTTTCGAACATGCACAATACGTCAATTATTGTTTTTCCCTTGTAATGATCATCTATTCATATATGAAAGTTTTGTGCATAAGATCAACAAGATAGAAAAAGTACTAGTCAAACTCTATATTTATATGCATGAGATTTTGTTGGAATTTGCAACTCCACTCTAAAATTTAAGCTCTTATGAACTTCAAATGGCTTTTAGTGACACTTTTTCAAAACACAACTTTAAATTTTAGTGAGAAAAGTAGAGCGTGAGCATTTAAATTTAGAGTAGACTGAGCAATTTTCAGATTATGCATGCTAGGATTTTTATGTCTTTAATAACTCCTAGGCTTTAACCGAATGCATGTAAGCAAAAAAGGCAAGTTTTAACGGCAAATATGGGAGAGATGGTCTCCTCCGCCCTACAATAGAGAACCAAATATAAGTGAAAAAAAGCAACTTTTACATATTGATCTTACTGCTTATACGGTATTCTAACATTCTAACAACATTGTACCCCTCAAGTTTTGGCATATATAATCTATAATGAGATTAGAATTCACAATCACAAGTCCAAAGACATTAAGGCTAGGGTAAGATAGCTTACCCAAACTGGGATAAGGGAAGGGAAGGGAATTGGAACCTCGAGCACCGGTAACTTGGAATAACTACACGTCTCTTCTTGTGGTTATCGCTTGTGTATAAAATTATGTCGATCGCTTTGTTTCATAAAATTTCAAAAAAGTCCGTTCACAATTTTGAGGACCAGATGTTGAGAACCAAATATAACATAACGATTTCACTTGACAAATTACATCCAATGTCATAATAAAGAAATAAGATCATGGGATTGTTCAGACATACTGTATATTGGCAAACTTTTTGATATGCTGACTCAAAAAAAGCCAAAATCTTTATACGAACCGTAGCTTACAGCATTCACCATAACAATTTTCCGTCCCGAGGACCCTTTGTTCCCCTCTAGCAATATACAGATGCATGCAGTTCCTCCTGTTATTTGAACTCATAAAACGAATCAAGCGATAGTCTCACCGAACACTTGTGTCGCCGAAGTGTGCAAGTATGCTCAAGTCGAGAAGAACCCAGGAGGCCCGAGCTACTTAGTCCACTATCGTTTGTACATTTGGCATGCGCAGGAGCACTTTACCTTCGACCAGACGCATGCGGCATTGGGTATGTCACGGGACCCATTTGTCCAGGAACTGGGGCTCGAACCCCGTATGCGATGTTTGCTGCCGGGGAGAGATTCACTGGTGTCCCGACAACTGGTTGCCCTATAGTAGTTCCACCATACATGCCAGCTCCAGGGGGAACTGCCGGAGATTGAGGGGGTGGTTTGCCTGATTGGCTAGATGAATCACCCACTGGCGAACCATTTGTCTGACCAGTAATTTGTCCCTGGGGCACTGAAACATCCCCATTGTTGACGCTTGTTATATCATGGATGCTTGAAATTTCTTTTGGTTCCAAAACCGTCTCTAGGCTTGTCCTAGGAAATGCATTCAAGCTATTACTAAAACACCCATTTCGTAAAAATTTGGAAATCAACGAATTCCAGAAGGCAAAATCTTTGTCAGGCATTTCGTTGAACAGATGTGCATTTTTTAGAGCATCCCAAGTAGGCATAATAGATACCAAACGGTCACCAACGAACCCATCTTTGTAGTTCAATGACTTCACTACTTTGGCATGAATGGCCTGGAGAGAGGAGGAATGATGATAGGAGGTTATGGCAAAAAAGAGATACTGAAGAAAGGATTTAGGGTTGGAGCTTGGTTGGGTATGAAGACTGTGTTCTAAAGGAGAGAATATCACATAACATCTTCCCAAGACTGCATTATAATCATGAAGAAGCAAGAGAAGAAATGTTGAAATTATCTCCAGGCTAAACACATTTTGAAAATGAAATATAAAGAAAACTTCCTTTTGAAAATTAAAATCAAAATCATTAACTGAGTAAATCGAGACAAACCTAACCTAAAACCAAAGCAAAATCAGCAAAATATAATTGACTAACCTAAATGGCAGTCGCTGTCACGAAGAAGCGTAGTTATCCACAGTCGCTATCGTCAATACAATTAATCGTTGCTTCTATCGCCGTCAAAATAGTAGATGGTAGCCGCCACTGTTTGCACAGCAGACTGTCGCTGCCATGGTGAGGCTGATCAAAGAAATGAGAGGATGAAGATTGCTCAAGGAAGCAGTGCCAGGCGTCGGGCAGAGGCTGTGAGTGGTGAGATGTGAACAGAGAAAAATGTAATTAGCTTAGAATTCTAAATTTGACATTGAGCCTTAAGAATTGAACCATGGACCATATAGTACATTTTAATTTTCTTAGAATTGGGCTTGAAGTAATTCTAATTCTAAATAAACAACAAAATTGTAATTCTTAACGTCCAATTTTAAAATCAACCGCAATTCCAAGACTAATTTTGTGATCCAATCAGACCTTAATAGTTTGTAGAGATGCACCCATCATTTATGCTAGTTTAGGTTTCTTCAAATGCTGCTGGGCTTGTTCCTTATAATAGGCTTGTCAAAGATATGTTCAGTATATGAATATATTGTTTTTCCGGTTTTGTTTGAACAATCCTACTCCTCGCTCTAAACCCATCCGACACATGTACCATGTCCAGGCAACAAATATCTAAAATTTATTTCATTTATGCCCTGTTAGTTTTGAGAAAAATATTTTCCGAAAAGGGTTCTCTATTTTTTGGTGTTTGGAGTGTTTAGAGGCCCATCTGCATCCTCACAAAACCAGACGTCACCAGAGATACAACGGAAGCATCAGCATCGATTGCATAGATTAGTGCTCATAGTTGGGTCTTCTGCTTGAGGCTCCTTGTTGATTTAATTGGAAGGCTTTGGTTTGTAAAAGTGGATTTGGGGGTGATCGATGATTGTGAACATGTGGATGCTGACACTTATTGCTTGAGATGATGCCGATCCACTGGTGTTGGGTGCGGCGGTGAGTGAGTGGTGGGGTGCTTGGTGTTAAAAATATGGTGGTTTGTGATCTTGATCAAGTGGTTTTGGGTGTTTCTTGAGTATAGAACTTGGAAAGTATAGTGGTGGTGTGTGGGCAACTGGTGGTAGTGTGTAGGCGACTGGTGGTGGCCGGTCCTAACTAGCGGCGTGGTAGGTGTTGGTTATGGTGATGGAATTAAAGTTGGACGTTCTAGGTGTTTGACTGCCGGTGGTGGTCGACTGGTCGTAATTACCCTGTTTTGCGGTGCTTAGAGAGATCCTTGGGTTTTTTTTGGTATAGGCTCTTTTATTGTTTTTCCTCGGTCTTCCAAACAACGGAAAACAAAATTTATAAACACATTTTCAGGAGCATGTTATTTTCCTGAAAGTATTTTTCAAAAATATTCATTTTTTGTGAAACAAATAGGGTCCTAATCTCTATTCCGTACAGGTATTTTCTATACCAAGTCAAAAATCGCTAAATTCAATGAATATCTTTTATTAGCGATTTTCACTGTAAATGTAGATAAAAATTTAACAGGAGTCAGTATTCAAAATATCTAAGCTGCAATATATATATATATATATATATATATATATATATATATATATATATAGAGCATTCTTGATGGTTAAGTTAATCTGTCAGTTTATTTGGAAAAAGAGTTAGCAAGCAGTTATATTGTAACCATCTAACTGATCTAATTCACGCAATTTGTTTCAAACTAGTAAGCAGATAAAAAACGCACTTCAAGTTCCTGTTTATGTATAAAAGTCGTCTCGGTGCGTGTGCAAAAATAAAGTTAATAATATTATTGTCGTTAAAAAAATCAAGCATCACGTATAAATGTTTACTGTCATATTCAATAATATGAATCTTAAATTTTAGGAAAATAAGTTAGTCATGCGTGTGACAAAATAACTTAACAAAATATTTTTATCGTATCAAACTTAGATTTGATTTTAACTGAAGTTTTTTTTTAATGAATTTGAAATTGTTAAAACCAAACATGTATAAAGATAAAGTTAGCAATGGTATTTTTTTAATATCAAGTTTTAACTTTTATGACTTACTTTAACTATACTTTTTTTTATATGAAGTTTAAATTATGAAAAGTAAACATGTTTTTATAGGTAATTATTTACCATTTATAATTTATATTGTATGTCATATTTCAAAAAAATTTTTAGAATGTCACTTCTCACAATTTTAGATAGGTAGTTATATAAAACCAAATAAGTGTTACACCACCAAACCATATTTTTCATTTATATATAGTATATAGAGAGGAACCTAACGGATATCAAAGCTAGGTTAGAAGATTCAAGGAAGCTGTATGATGTGGAGCGGTTTTGAATAGTAGGCCCGAAACCAAGTATGTCGAGTGGAACATACGCTGTAGGAAGGTTGAGTAGAAATTTAATGAATACCGAAGGTCAAGAGACACAAAGATAGTGCACAATTATGTTATATATGCTGTTGATTATCGATATAGAAGAGATTTATGAGAGCGTGAATAGGCTGGCGACTCTTCACTAGACACAATGCTGGCAAGATCAGAAGCATAATGCTCAATACATTAACGTAAGAAGATACGCAGTAGAAGTATCAACCATAGGGATATGTGAAAGAAAACCAGCTTAAACGGCTTTGAACCATACAACAAAGACATCTTTATGCATCGGATATTAAGATGACATGATAGTTACCAATTGCACGATAACATATGGTCTAGAAATGTGGCTCAGGACACAGCTTACTGGTAAATGTGGATACCCGTAGCCTATTTAAATAGGTAGGTCGCAGGGAATGTTAATGCATAATTTTCACCATATAAATATAGAAAAGCAGGTGAAAAAATGTTGGTACGTCTCTGGAAGGGGTATATTGATATGATAAAGATCTTGACGCTTGTTATTCCATATTTCTTTGGTGCAAGATGAGGAGGTGAAACTCTATTTAAGGTGGTTGGGAAATTGTTTGTAGGGAAGAGCATAGAGATAGCCTGGGAAATTATAGCATGTCAAGCTTTCAGCCATTCCTGGACATGTGGAGCACTATAACTCTTATTATTAGCTGATTTCAGGTATCAAAATTGCTATCGTCTTCAGACGGAGAGAGAAACCAAGGTTATCAGGATATGCTGATCATGGATGGGTTCTAGAATGTCTGAGGAGAAGTTCTGTTGGAATTGGGTTTTAAACCCATTATAGAGAAACAACTTTGACTCAATTTTCAAATTGCTTCTAAACCATATTTTGGTTAGTAACAAATTGATTCATGATCCTCTATTGGAATAGATGATCATGATATATTCACATATTTAAAACAAATGAGAGGTAAATGAGAAAATTAAAGTTAAAGTTGGCGGTTCACTTTGAAGGGAAAAGAATATCCCACACTGAAGAGATAAAGCCAAGTTATCTCCTTATAAGGCTTAGCCTTGAGCTAAGGGTTGGACCCCTTGGGGTACCCATGTTTTGCAAGGAGGAAGGACCTAGGTTGACCCAATGTCCACCACACGCCCGCCCCGTCCTGGTTCGTGGCTTGGGCTTGGGCCCATTAGACTTTATTCTTTTTGGGACAAAAACATTTAAATAAATTTATTTATTTATTTTCTTTTCCGAAAGTTGTGACCTTTCCAGCTAGCAGTTTTTTATGTGAAGAATTGCACCCCCCAGTGAATACTCTGTGTATAAAAACGAGTCAGTTACAGAAGTTAAGAAGAGAACTGATTCCCGAAATTATTTTCTGTAATATTCTGTCTCCGAATTTCCTGTGTCCGAAAAAGTTCTGTGCCATTGTTTTGGTTCGCCGGATCTGCAATTTGGAGTGCTCCTATTTCAGACGTATTGTCGTTGTACCCTGGGAGACTGTCGTCAAGAACCGTCAGCACCGTTGCGGGACGAATAAGTCTTAAGGACAGTGAATCAAATTCACGCCTCGGTTCTCCATTGCTGTTTGTCTGATTTTGCTGTGAGTTAATTTTAATTGTTCTTGCTAATATTGTTATTCTGTTTAGTAAACTACATTTCAGTATTTTCGTACTTAGTTGATTTCTGTACAAATATATACAAAGCCATATTATTCCCAACAATCTTAAGACTTATTCCGCACTTTGTTTGCATGTGTAGAAACAGTAATCCGCACTTTGTGTTGTATGTGTAGAAATAGTATTTCCAAAACAGTGTTTTCAATTTCGTTTTCATATTTGATTCTGTCAAGCATATACTAAAATTATTCTCAGTTTCTGAATTTAATTTTAGTGATACTAGACTCTGTTTTATACTTTTGTTTTTATACTGGACTGCTTATTAATTGTTGTTATATTCTGTTCATAGATATAACAATGGCTACTAGTGAAACCAATCCGAAAGTGAACCGGTTAATCCCAACGTGCAGCACAGTGGTGGGACTGTGTATGCGACGCCTTACGTGGCATCTGCTCATGGTTCCGTTGGACTTGGTGAAAGACCGAAAAAGTTCAACGGAAAAGATTTTAAGAGATGGCAACAGAAAATGTTGTTCTATCTTACCACCTTGAATTTGACAAGGTTCTTGCAAGAGAATGCACCAGATCTTGGTGAAAATCCTGACCGGCAAACAGTGGCTGCCATGGATGCTTGGAAGCATTCAGATTTCTTGTGCAAGAACTACATCCTCAATGGATTGGACAATGCATTGTATAACGTATACAGTCCAATGGTCAATGCGAAACATTGTGGGAGTCTTTGGAAAGGAAATACAAAACGGAAGATGCCGGCTCAAAGAAATTTGTAGTCGGCAAATTCCTTGATTTCAAGATGGTGGATTCCAAGACAATGATTAGTCAAGTCCAAGAGTTTCAGCTGCATGATATTCATGCGGAAGGGATGGTACTTGGAGAGTCTTTTCAAGTGACTGCTTTGATTGAAAAATTGCCACCTACTTGGAAAGATTTCAAGAACTATTTGAAGCATAAGCGTAAGGAGATGAAGCTCGAGGATTTGATAGTCAGATTGAGGATTGAGGAGGATAATCGCCAGTCCGAGAAGAAGGCCGGTAATTATCATCAAGAGGCCAAGGCAAATAAATTCGAGCAAGGTCCATCAAAGAGGAGGAAAATTTCTGATTCCTATGGTCCAAGCGGAGTAAGCGGCTCAAATTTCAAAGGCGGTGAGAAGAAGAAGTTCAAAGGGAACTGCTATGTGTGCGGCAAAGCTTGCCATCGTGCTAAGGATTGTTGCAAAAACAAAGGAAACTTTAAGAAAGGAAAGAATTCTCAAGCCAACATGACCGAAATTACCAAAATCACCGAGGATGTGACAGATTTGAATTTATTTGCTGTGGTATCCGAAGTCAACTTGGTTGAAAATCCCAAACAGTGGTGGGTAGACATGGGCGCTACTCGACATGTGTGCTCTAAGCAAAGTATGTTCACTACATATGAGAGCGCCAACAACGAGAATCTGTTCATGTAAAACTCTTCTTCTTCAAAGGTGCTAGGAATGGGCAAGGTGGTCTTAAAGATGACATCCGGCAAGGAATTGAGTCTCAACAATGTGCTTCATGTGCCAGACATTCGGAAGAATCTAGTGTCAAGCTCATTGTTGAGTAAGAATGGTTTCAAGCTAGTGTTTGAGACTGATAAATTTGTACTCACTAAAGGTGGGATGTTTGTAGGAAAAGAGTACTTATGTAATGGTCCTTTTAAGTTAAATGTAATGACCATCGTGCCTAAAGCTGTACCTAATTCCGATATTAATAAAATATTTCTTCTGCTTACTTGTTGGAATCTCCTAATTTATGGCATCGTAGATTAGGTCATGTGAACTATGGCTCCTTACAAAAGCTAGTGAAAAATAAATTTTTGCCTAAAATGAAGTTTGACTCACATAATGCATGTGAAATTTGTGTTGAAGCTAAAATGGCAAGAACGTCTTTCAAGTCAATTGAAAGAAGTACGGAACCTTTAAGTCTAATTCATAGTGACATATGTGACTTAAAGGTGATACAATCTAGAGGAGGAAAAAAGTATTTACTACTTTTATTGATAATTATACGAGATTTTGTTATGTATATTTGCTTAGAAGCAAGGATGAAGCCTTAGAAGCATTTACACAATACAAAATTGAAGTTGAAAATCAACTTAGCAAGAAAATCAAAGTACTAAGAAGTGATAGAGGTGGAGAATATGTTTTCCCTCTTGAAAAATTTTGTGCCGATCACGGAATCATTCATGAGACCACGGCACCATATGCGCCTCAGTCAAATGGAATTGCTGAACGGAAAAATTGTACTTTAAAGGAAATGATGAATGCTTTGTTGATAAATTCTGGACTACCGGATAACTTGTGGGGGGAAGCGGTCTTAATCGCAAATCATATACTTAATAAAGTACCTCACAAGAAGCTGCAAAAGACACCTTATGAGCTATGGAAAGGTCGTCCTCCTTCCTTCAAATATCTTAAAGTGTGGGGGTTTTTAGCAAAGGTAGCTATCCCACCACCTAAAATGGTCAAAATAGGACCTAAAACGGTTGATGGAATTTTCATTGGATATACAAGCCATAGCTCGGCATATCGGTTCTTAGTGCATAAATCTGAAGTTGACGATATACACGTCAACGCCATAATGGAAACAAGGAATGCACATTTCTTCGAAGATGTGTTTCCTTATAAAGTTGCACAAGAACGGAGCTCTTTAGAAAGAACTAGTATGGACCAAGATCTCTCACAAGAGGAAGATGAGCCAAGACGTAGCAAGAGAGCTAGAACGTCTACATCGTTTGGTCCTGATTTTTTAACATATTTATTAGAAAATGAGCCTCATACTTACAGTGAAACAATGTCGAGTCCCGAAGCTCCTCATTGGAAAGAGGCTGTTAACAGTGACATTGAATGCATCATGCAAAATCATACGTGGGAACTGGTGGATCTTCCTCCTAAAAATAAACCATTAGGGTGTAAATGGATTTTCAAGAGAAAGATGAAAGCCGATGGAACGATCGAAAAATACAAGGCCCGATTGGTTGTCAAGGGATATGGACAAAAGGAAGGGCTTGATTATTTCGATACATATTCACCAGTTACAAGAATAACATCCATTCGAATATTGATAGCTATTGCAACTATTAATAATCTTAAGATACACCAAATGAACGTGAAAACGGCCTTCCTAAATGGATATCTAAATGAAGAGATCTATATAGAGCAACCCGAGGGGTTTGTAGCTCCTAATCATAAGAGGAAGGTGTGCAAGCTTGTCAAGTCACTTTATGGACTAAAACAGGCTCCGAAACAATGGCATGAAAAGTTTGATAAAGTCATGATTGAAAATGGCTTTAGAATCAACGAATGTGATAAATGTGTCTATGTTAAAGGCACGGAAAATGGATATGTCATTGTTTGCCTTTATGTGGATGACATGCTCATTATTGGGAGCAATAATGAATTCATTAAGGCTATAAAGAAAATGTTGACCAGTAAGTTTGAGATGAAAGATATGGGTGTGGCTGATGTTATACTTGGTATGAAAATTACCAAAACATCAAATGGACTAGTCCTGTCACAATCTCACTATATTGAGATAGTGCTAGACAAATTTAAAAGTTACGATAATAGTCCAGTTAAGACACCACTAGACGTAAATTTACATCTAACAAAGAATACTGGCGAAGAAATATCTCAATTAGAGTATTCGCGTATAATTGGTAGCCCCCTATCATGAATTGCACGAGACCCGATATAGTATATGCTGTCAGTAAATTGAGCAGATATACTAGCAATCCGGGGAAGAATCACTGGATAGCTATTGTAAGAGTTTTAAGGTACTTAAAATATACCTTAAACTTTGTCTGCATTATTCTAGATATCCAGCTGTATTAGAAGGATACAGTGATGCCAACTAGATATCAGATTCTAATGAAACAAAATCCATAAGTGGATATGTATTTACGTTAGGAGGAGCAGCTATTTCTTGGAAATCCTCTAAACATACATGTATTGCCAGATCCACTATGGAATCTGAATTCATTGCTTTAGATAAAGCAGGAGAAGAAGCGGAGTGGCTTCGTAATTTTTTGGAGGATATTCCAAATTGGCATAAACCTGTGCCACCAATTTGCATACATTGTGATAGTCAATCTGCAATTGGAAGAGCACAAAGCAGTATGTATAACGGCAAGTCTAGACACATACGTCGCAGACATAATGCCGTTAAAGAATTACTTTCTAGTGGAATTATCTCTATTGACTACGTGAAGTCAAAGGATAATATTGCGGATCCGTTAACGAAAGCTTTAACTAGAGAGAACGTAAATACATCATCGAGGGGAATGGGTCTTAAGCCTATGAACTAAAGAGTTGCCATAATGGAAACCCTACCTAGCTGACTGGAGATCCCAAGATCTAGGTTCAAAGGGAAAACCAAATTATGTAAATGCGACTCAGACAGAGCACTGTGGGGGGTTCAAACCCTCATATCCATTCTTATGATGAGAAGACAGTCACCTACAAAAGGTTAGGTTAAGCTATGCTTTTAATGACTCTTATATCTTGAAAATCCAAGTGGGGGTGCAGTAGGAACCTCTTAATAAGAAGTCACCTATGTGAGTAAGAAGTGGGCCGCTTCTATGAGAATTGTAAGGCTGAATTCTCTAAGAGTACTCATGAAAACCAGGAGTTGTTCAGGGCCCAAAATGAACACAACAATGAGAACCTCAAAACAATATTTGAGCGATACTGTGTGAAGTTCTATTGTCTTGGTTTACACAAAAGGTTGAACAGTTCAAGACATCACGTTCACTGGTTAACCAGTAAATCCGATAGTTCTCACTCGGGAAGGTTCAAGGCCATTGGCTACCTATCTCGATGTAGTGTCGTTCTAAAGAACTCTTTCTTGTGTCAGTGTTTCTTTGTGTATAGAGTCCAGTCAATTTTCTATTCATGTGGGGGATTGTTGGAATTGGGTTTTAAACCATTGTAGAGAAACAACTTTGACTTAATTTTCAAATTGGTTCAAAACCATATTTTGGTTAGGAACAAATTGATTCATGATCCTCTATTGAAATAGATGATCATGGTATATTCACATGTTTAAAACAAATGAGAGGTGGATGAGAAAATTAAAGTTAAAGTTGGTGGTTCACCTTGAAGGGAAAAGAGTATCCCACATTGAAGAGATAAAGCCAAGTTATCTCCTTATAAGGCTTAGCCTTGAGTTAAGGGTTGGGCCCCTTGGGGGTACCCATGTTTTGTAAGGAGGAAGGACCTAGGTTGACTCAAGGTCCACCACACATGCGCGTGCAGCCCGCCCCGCCCCGTCCCGGTCCGTGGCTTGGGCCCATCAGGCTTTCTTCTTTTTGGGACAAAAATATTTAAATAAATTTATTTATTTATTTTCTTTTCTGAAAGTTGTGACCTTTCCAGCTAGTAGTTTTTTATGTGAAGAGTTGCACCCCCCATTGAATACTCTGTGCATAAAAACGAGTTAGTTACAGAAGTTAAGAAGAGAACTGATTCCCGAAATTATTTTCTGTAATATTCTGTCTTCGAATTTTCTGTGTCCGAAAGAGTTCTGTGCTATTGTTTTGGTTCGCTGGGTCTGCAATTTAGAGTGCTCCTATTTCAGACGTATTGCCGTTGTATCCTGGAAAACTGTCGTCAAGAACCGTCAGCACTGTTGCGGGACGAATAAGTCTTAAGGACAATGAATCAAATTCACGCCTCGTTCTCCATTGCTGTTTGTCTGATTTTGCTGTGAGTTAATTTTAATTGTTCTTACTAATACTGTTGTTCTGTTTAGTAAACTACATTTAAGTATTTTCGTACTTAGTTGATTTCTGCACAAATATACACAAAGCCATATTATTTCCAACAAGTTCGACATTGACGGGAATCCGATCCGGGAGCTAACCTCTGAAGGGTATTGGAATCCCCAGTCTGAAATTACCTTTGCCGTTGAGATTGATCACCGGAAAAGCCAGTGAGATGTCAAAGTTGATACTGTACTGGAAGATAGGACACATGCTTATCACATAGGCAAATTTGATTGGCCAAGGGGTAAGGAGGTGAAAGCTTCAGGAGGGGATCCCTGCAAGATACAGGTAAGGCTTATGAACCTAACGTACTGGAAGATAGGACACATGCTTATCACAAAGGCAAATTACCTTATAGATGTTTGTTACTCCAAATGATAACATCATCTGAGTAGTAGCAAACAACAAATAGCAGGAACTGGTAACTTTTTTAACTTAAGTTGCTCCCTTGCCCAGTGGAAAAACATAAACGAAGTTCGTCTTTGTTAGAGTTAGCACTCAGCCCTTGACCACTATTTACTTCTCCCCTTGCACTTCTATAATAAGGTTCTACAAAATTTGTTGCATGCGTAAATGCTTGGTACACAGCAAAAACGCCTTTTTTCAATGTTATAGGATGATCTAATTTAGGTTTTCTTGTTCTGTCTTTTCATTCTATGACTGGTAGCACTTTTGTAGACAAATCACTTGTGCTCGAATTGTACAGAAGGAGGATACTGTCTTAATTCTTAACTTACGCAGTAAGTTATTAACTTGCAGTAGGGAGTTTCAATTGCATGCTTATTCATGTATCATCTACATGTTTACTTCTGGACAAAGAATGATTCCATTTTTGTGGGATGTCTACTCGTAATTTTTGTACCATTTTACCTTCATGTTCTGTCTGCCTTGGATTTACTTGCTTTCTTGCATAAGATAGCCATTAGCTCCGTAAGAACGGCATAGTATCTTCTTCAAATGCTGACTCTCTCATTCTTTCGCTCTGACAAAACAGATTATTTCTGCTTGGTTTTGAAAAATACGGAAAAGGTAATTGGCGAAGTATATGTCGAAACTTTGTGATGACAAGAACGCCTACGCAAGTAGCAAGTCACGCACAGAAGTACTTTATTCGTTTAAATTCGATGAACAAAGACATAAGGCGGTCATATTATGTATAATTTCATCTTGTACTAACCTGGGACCTCTTGATGAAGGAACTTGCATTCATGGGTTTGCATTGAAAATAGGTTTGTGGGTTGAACTGGGTTGGGGGTAGCTTGCCTTGTGGGTTGAGTGCGAGGTAGTGGTAGGTGGTCTAGTGACTGCCCTTGGAGTTGCTTGAATATGGTATAGGATAGACTCTTGTTTCTTGGCCAATAGGGTGGCTATAATGGCCGGTTCTTCTAGCTTTGCTTTACAAAAAAAAAACCACAGAATGATGTAGCTTAGCTTAAGCAATTTTGCAGATATCAAAATCACTTCAATCTGAGTTCATAGAAGGGCATATGTCTGTTTTACGTTTTACTCTTCTATTCATGTTTTACGTTTTAATGTTCCAATTGAAGTTGTTCTTATTATTGCTTTTTATGTTTATAAATAGATGAATACCGATAACAATGCCTCGCAAATTAATCTTTCTAATACAAGAAAGAATGTTCGTGATTTGAAAACAACTTAGCTAGACTGTGAACATGGACCGGGTTCTTAATGTTGTCTTGCTTGACTAACCTACTATTGGAAACAAAGTTTCTAATAAATGGAAACCAAATGCGTACAATAATGCGATTGACGTGATAGGTGATCAATGTAACATGAAAAGTTACAAAAGAAAATATTGACCAACACGGGACAAGCGTTATGAGGTAGTTTCTAAGTTGTTGATCTAAAGTGGCTTTTCGTGGAATTGTTATTCCAATACGATTAGCGTTTATAGT
The DNA here is from genome assembly GCA_033070095.1 of Escallonia herrerae. Taxonomy (NCBI): domain Eukaryota; kingdom Viridiplantae; phylum Streptophyta; class Magnoliopsida; order Escalloniales; family Escalloniaceae; genus Escallonia; species Escallonia herrerae. The sequence continues at coordinate 67,910 of JAVXUP010002662.1, forward strand.
GAAGCTGCTTGAAATGCATATGTCCAGGTAAAAAGCATATTAATCTCTATTATTTAAACAATTGGAACGTTATTTATATAGTTCTATATTTACTTTTTGTAAGATCATCCCACTGCAAAGACATATATAAGAAATGTAATTGAGGATTAGAAAGATTTATCAGCTGTATGTGGACAAGATCGAGCAACAGGGGAAGGAGCTGAGACTGGTGTTGAAGGTTACAATGAGTTGGCATCTAATTCCAATGTAGAGGAGGCTAGTGAAGATCGTGCTAACACGAATTGTCAAAAGGCAACCTCTACAACTAAGTTACAACCATCGAGAAAGAGAAGTCGTACTAGTTATGCACTTGCTACAGCTCTTACTTCAATGGTTAGTGTCATTGACGAGGTATGTTCATCATAAGCTACAAATGCAAGTGCGGGTTTCATTTATGAGAAGTTAGCAGAGGTACCAGATTTGTATCAGCTTGAGTTGCTCAAAACTTATGACGTGCTGACTAGCAATGCGATGAAGTTTGAGTCATTCATGTCCCATCCATTTCACTTAAGGGGTGCTAAAAATGTCGCGTTAACCTAATTAACCTAAATTCAAGAGCCAATCATTCAACTAATTCACAGATATCTCAATCTAATTGGGTCACATCCTCCGTTAACAATCTCAATTCTCAAATTCTCAATGTACAGTCAACAATCTCAATTCCGAATACCTAATATAGGGTGTCGGTATGGTGTCCGACATCTCCGAACACTTCTGAAGACATTGATTTATTTTTTAAATGCCGGACATCGTGTCCATCACCCCCTGAAGAGGTGTCGGACACCTCTGGAAGAGGTGTCCACAAGTATAAATCCAAATTGTGACATTTTGGTGTCGGTGCCAATCGGACGCGGTGTCCGTGACCTACCGACACCTCGACTCCTCATTGACACATCCAGAAATGTGTCGAACACCTCCAGAAACGTGTCGGACACCTCCGGACACATGTCCGACACCTACCAACACGTACCGACACCTCCGGACACGTTCAAAGTCAATGATTTATTTTCTAAATGCCGGACAACGTGTCTGTCACCCCTTCAAAAGGTGTCCACACATATAAAGAAAAAATGTAACATTTTTTGGTGTCGGTATCGATCGGACGGGGTGTCCGTGACCTACTGGCACCTCGACACCTCATCGACACATCCGGACACGTGTCTGACACCTCATATAGGGTGTTCGAAGACATTGATTTATTTTTTAATTGCCGGACAGTCGGACACGATGCCGAACACCCATTGAAGAGGTGTCCACAAGTATAAAGCTAAAATATGTTGTTTCGGTGTCAGCGTCGATCGGACGCGGTGTCCGTGTCTGTGCTACCTAATGGGGATCTCAATTCAATTGGGTCACATCCTCCGTCAACAATCTCAATTCTCAAATGCTCAATGTAATAAAAATTAATAAAAATCACACATTCAATCTAATTGGGTCCCATCCTCCGTCAACAATCTCAATTCTCAAATGCTCAATGCAATAAAAATCACACATTCCATCCAATTGGGTCCCATCCTCTGTTAACAATCTCAATATCTCGAATGCTCAATGCACAATTAACAATCTAAAATCATCAATTAACAACCTAAAATCATCAATTAATAATCTCATTTACTTTAAATGCACAACTAATAACCTAAAATCATCAATTAACAACCTAAAATAATCTATCGATTGGATTAGGGCATTCAATTTAGGGTTCAATTAGGGATTTAAATAGTTTAATTCAGGGTTCGGTTCAATTAGGGGTTCAAATAGTTTAATTAGGGTTCGATTACATCAATTTAGGGTTCAATTATAGTTCAATTTAGTGGTCGGTTGAATTGGGGCATTCAATTAAGGGGTTCAATAAGTTCAATTTAGGGTTTGATTGGATTAGGGCATTCAATTTAAGGTTCAATTAGGGGTTCAATTAGTTTAATTTAGGGTTCAATTTGATTAAGGTATTCAATTTAGGATTTAATTAGGATTCAATTACTTCAATTTAGGGTTCAACCCCGGGTTAGGGCATTCAATTTAGGGTTTAATTAGGGTTCAATTACTTCAATTTAGGGTTCAATTAGGCCAAATGCTTCATAATCAACAAATTCAGAAGACAAAATAATGGCCAAACGTCCAAATTAACAACAACATCAGATTATACATGGCAGAGAAGACAAATTCGAATATGGCCAAATGCTTGATAATCAACTTTGAAAAATAAACAACAAGATTAATTTAGGGCAATTGACATATAAATCTCGAGGTGGGTACGACGACGGCGGCGTTGGTGATGCGTTGGCAGTGGTGGGCTTCATCGCGTGGCGCAAGTGGAGGGCTTTATGGCACGGCGGTAGTGGAAGGCTTGGTGGCACGGCGTCGGGTGAGGGACGGGGGTGTCACCGGAGGTGGGTCGCCATAGAGAAGGGTCGCCGGCGGTGAGAACGTCGGTGGGTGGGTAAGAGAAGAATTTCGAAGAGAGAAACAAACCCGATGTGGGTTTATATCGAGGATCTTTAGCGACAGAATAATACCGTCGCTAAAAATCCTTCGGTGAGGGTCTGACTTTTACCGACGGACTTTTTAGCTACAGTTTTATTCCGTCGTTTAAATAATTTAAAAAACCTTCAGAAAATTTGGCAACGATAACTCCGTCGCTAAAAGTCCGCCGTTAAAAGTCCATCTGCAAATATTTTTACTGACGGTGGCTTCCGTCTGTAATAGTATTAAACGATAAATTTTTAACGACGGGATATTCCGTCACTTAAAGGCCTTTTTAGCGACGGAATACCTTCCGTCGCTAAAAATGCGTCACAAAATACATATTTTCTTGTGATGTTGTCGCTCTTGACCAAGTCATATATCCATTCGGTCTTCTTTAAAAAACGCATGAGGGCATTGCAATAATTTTGAGGAAGTCACTGAGGTCCTCCGTTGTTACCTTAGAAGTACGTATCTTGGATATTCGATACGAGACTTTGATCTTGGATATTTTGATACAAGATGTCTACGTAACTCAAAGGACGAAGTAACGTAGATCAGTTTGAAAATTTCTTTTGTGAAGATTCTTTTTTTTTCCTTTGACACGCTTCTTTTTCCTTGGAGTTGCACTTGAAAGTACGTCCTGAGCTGCTCAAAGATCAAGCCACCACGTAGTTTAACAATTTTTGCTAGAAGAAATTTTTTGAATGTTGTGACTAAACTTGAGGAATATGCCCCAGGATGCCTACGTACTCGAAGATCAAGTCATCAAATTGCTCAACAACTTTTGTTGGAAGAACTATTATCTTCTTTTTTCTTTTTTTCCTTTATATTGATTTTTTATTGCTGTGACTGAACCTAGGGATTATGCCCCAAGTTGCCTATGTACCTGAAGGATCAAGTCATTGCATTGTTCAACAACTTTTTTTATGAATATGAGATAAATTTTCTTTTGATTACTGTGACTGAACCTGAGGAATATGCCTCAAGCTATCTACGTACCCAAAGGATCAAGCCATCACGTAGTTCGATAAGATTTTTTTTTATACCCTAACTTTTGCCTAGACCGTCGCTTTCAGGTTTTACAGCCTAGTGGGCTCTTCTTTTTTTTTTTCTTTGCGCTACTTTTGCCTAGACCATCCCTTTCAGGGTTTTTAGCCAAGCGGGCTATTTCTTTTTTTTTTTTTTTTGCACCCTACCTTTTACCTAGGTCGCCCTTTTCAATGTTTTCAGCCAAGCGGGCTTTTTATCCTTTTTTTTTAAGCCCTAAATTTTGCCTAGATCGCCCTTTTCAGGGTTTTAGCCTAGCACGCATTTCCTCACAAATAGTATTTCTTCAACAACCTTGCATTCATGGAAGGGATTACCCGTTCCTCGTCCATGGTGACTAAAAGGTATGTTCCATTAAAATAGACCTTTTTGATGACGTAAGGCCCTTCCTATTTAGACTCCAGTTTTCCTTTGGTCCTTCGAGTGACTACGATTGGCGCTCGAATCCTCTTTCTTAAACGACCGCAGTTTTACTCTTTTGTCAAAGGCATTTTCCATCCGTTGTTGGTACATCTCAAGACTCTGCTGAGCAATAAGCCTGTTTCCATCGAGGCTTTCTAGTTCGGCCAACCGGATCTAAACACTTCCTTCATCTGTGAGTGATTCTTGGATAGCTACTCCTAACGAGGGTACTTGAACTTCGAGTGCAAAACTGCCTTGCTTCTAAACACAATCACATATGGGGTGGCTCGGGTTAAGGTTCTAAATATGGTCTGATATGCCCACAAGGCTTCAAAAAGCCTTTCATTTCAACTCCTTTTGTTTTTGTCAACCATTTTTTTGAGAATCTTGTGCAGAGTTTTATTGAAAGCCTCTGCCAATCCATTTGCTGGAACATGGTACCTGGATGAATGGTTATACATTATATTGTATTTGGCATAGAGCTTATATAATGCCCCTTCCTTGAAGTACTTTGTATTGTCCGCAATGATGGACCTGAGAACCCCACATCTATAAATTATGTGGGTCCTGATGAAGTTTAGGATAGTTTTTTGCTTAATATCTTTCAAGCCGACTGCTTCGGCCCATTTCGAGAAGTAATCCGTAGCCACTAAGATATATTGATGCTCTTTTGACGATGATGGGGTGAACGGTCCTATGGCATCTATCCCCCAACGACAAATGACCATGAACATATAGTGAAATACAGAGATTCTGGGGGTGCTGTGAATGAAATCACCATGAAATTAGCATGCCTGACACCTTTTAGCAAAACTAATATAATCAATTATCATAGTTGGCTAATAGTATCCTAAGCATTTTATCTGCATTTACAACTTAAGGCCAGACTGGTAGGCTCTAGAGGTCCAAGAATAGACTTCCTTTATAGCTCCTTCAACCTCATCTTTAGTGATACGCCTTAAGAGTACTCCATCTAAAGATCTTTTATAAAGAGTATCTTTCCACATTACAAACTGTACGGAGCTCCTTCGAATCTCGGGTTGTTTAGCGCAGTCATCGAATAACCTTCCATGTTACAAATACTCTATGAATGGTTGACACCAGTCTAATTGGTTTTCTTGTCCTTCTAACCTTTCTGATGTTGTAAGGACCTCATATGCTTGCATGTCTACAACGACCTTTTATTAAGGCGTGATATTCTTCGTGCCTCCATTATGATGGTCATTTTCTTATTTTCAAAAAAAGGCGACGAGACTAGCCATGCATCGTCTTTGTCGTTTACCCCCCTATGAACATTTTGGATTTGAAGCTTTAGGAATTTTGATAATAGATAGTCTGCCCTCTCGTAATAAGGTAAGAGGCTGGGCTTTTTGATTTGATATTCACCCTTCAATTGCTTTACAATCAATTTTGAATCTTTATATATCGTTAATTTATTTGTCAGAACCTCTAGGGATAGCTCGAGCCCCGTAATTATGGCCTCATATTCGGCTTCATTATTCGAACAACCTTCTGTTAATGAGAAAAAAAAATAGAGGATTATGCCTCCTTCCGGTGTAACGAAGACTATCTCAATACCATATTGGTTATTCTTTGGATCATTTTGTTTTTCACCATCAAGACTTCTAGAAGCACCATTGAAATACATTTCCCACATTTTCTTAATCTTTGTCTGCATGATCTCTTCATCGGGGAGATCCAACACTAGCAGAGAATCATCTGGAACAAGGTGGGCCTCTAGAAAATCCGCAAGGGCTTGTCCTTTGACCTCTTATGTGGAACATATTCGATATTAAGCTGGTGTAGAATAACTTCCCATCCTGCAAGTTGTCCTATTAACACCGGTCTTGAAAGAATGTACTTCAAGGGATCAGCTCTAGTTATTAAACATATTATGTGTTCTCCCAAATAATGATTCAATTTTTGGAAAGGAAACACCAAAGCAAGGCATACCTTTTCCATGGTCGTATACCTAAGTTCGGCTCCAATTAATGTCCGACTCAAATAGCACAAGGCATTTTCTTTTCCCTGATCATTATGTTGAGCCAGTAGAGCTCCTAGGAAAGTATCCATTGCTGCCATGTAAAGGATCACGGGTTTCCCTTTCACAAGGGCCATCAATACTGGTAGTTTCATCAAGTAATCTTTGATCCTATTAAACGCCTCTTGACAAACTTGATCCCAAAAAATGGGGCGACTTTCTTCATAAGGTATGAGAAAAGCAGACAACGCCTTGCAAGATTAAAGATGAATCTTTTGATAAACGCAAGATTTCCTTGTAGACTCCTGAGTTCTTTTAGATTCCTCAAGGGCGGCATCTCCAAAATAGCCTTTATTTTGACTGGATCAACCCCAATTCCCCTATGGCGAACCACAAAGTCTAAAAATTTTCTAGAAGAAACCCCAAACGCATACTTTAGGGGGTCCATCTTTAACTAGTACTTTCTAAGCCTTTCAGAAATAGCCTTCAAGTGCTTGAGATGGTCAAGATGAATTTTGGTCTTCATTACCAAGCCATCCACATAAAATTCTATCGTGTCATGGAATATATATCACCAAAGATGAATGTTGTGGCTCTCTGATATGTTTCCCAACATTTTTAAGCCCAAAAGGCATTACTTTATAGCAGAAGACCCCTTTGTGGGTTCGAAAGGCTGTAAGTGCCTCATCTTCCTGAGCCATACAGATCTGGTTTATCCGAAATTTCCATCCATGAAGGACAAGACCTCAAATCCCACAGTGGCATCCATAAGGAGTTAGGTGATTGAGAGCGGAAAGTCATCTTTGGGGCAAGCTTGATTCAAGTCTTGAAAGTCAATGCATGCCTTAATTTGACCATTCTTCTTTATGACCAGTACGATATTTACCAATCAGGTGGGATACTGGACTTCCCTAATAAAGCCTGCTCGTTTTGGCATTTCCTGCTTCGATTTAAGCTGCTAATTCAGATAGAAACTTCCTCTGTGGCTATTTAGCAGGCCTCTTTCCATGACGAATGGCTAGCCTATGAACATCAACTTTTGGGTCATGTCCAGGCATCTCTGTATATGACCAAGCAAATACATCCTCATATTCTTTGATAAAATCATTTTACTATTGGACTTCCTCTTCAGACATCAAGGCATTGACCATAGTTGGTCTTGGGTGTTCTTTGGTTCCGAGATTAACTTCCCCAAGCTCATGAACAGTGACTTGCCCTCCTTCCTCGCATTCTAATGGAGCTTGAGAAGAATATTCCTATTCGGTTGCATAGGAAGTCATGTTCACTATATTTTTTTGTAAAAGACTTAGAATCTCGATACCCTGGGCCTTTTTAAGAGTGATTTAATGTTCTTCCAGTGAGTAGAGCATCAGCTTGTTCTTAATCCATCATCGTATCAAATGGAGGAGGATTGTGGGTTGAGGTGTAACCCAATCTAACCTTTTGGAACATCTTTACCACCTTTGGACTATAAGTGGTCTTCTGAATAGTTCTCTTTAGCTTGACTTGCCTTTTCTAGGGTTGCTTATGTGTAATGTCAAAATTCCCCATTGCATGGAACTTGATAGGATTGATCCCTTTTATTTAGAGAAACAAAGAAGTGTTGGTAAGTCTTGACATATGAGCAATCCATTTTCCTTAATGGCAACACAACTTCATCCTTGAATGCTTTTAATATGCCTAGGATCCCGAATCTTGCGTACCTAACCTTCGTTGCAATTTCGGGACATAGACAAAGGTTTTCTTTGGAGGCGTCTTCTCAAATTGCCTTTCTTTTCCCTTGTTTCCACCTACTGACACATGCTCAAAAAAAGCATGCATCCGCATATGGGCTTCAACACCGTGAAAAGGAGCTTTATCTGTAACAATACATCCATTTTTTCTCACTATCTCTCCAGGCATATTTTAGGCATCGATGTAGGGTAGATGAGACGATCTCATTGGAGTGGACCCAAGGTCTCCCCAAAAGGACACTATATGAAGTTTCTGCATCTTTTACCAAGAATTCGGTGTCATGTTTTATGTCTTTAAATTTGATGATCAATTTAATTTTTCCCATTGGTCTTTGCTCATTTTGACTAAAACCTTGGATTACCACCTTGCTTAGCTGAGGTCTCAAAAGACGTACCCCAAAGATAGATAGGGTCCTTTTTGGTAGCAGATCCACCACCGATCACCCATATACTAACACTCAAGATATCGTCACCTCATTTACTTTGCCAGTAATATAGAGGCGTCTGTTGTGACTTCAACCGTCAATTTGCATATCCTCTTTTTTAAAGGTCACCATTATCGAGGGGCAAACTCTTTTTAAAGCATTACGTTGATGTTTTGCTGATGATTCCTGGGGACTTGATTCATCACGAAAGTCCTCGAGTTTTGTTAAAGCAAGGACTAGAGACTTTCGTAGCTCATCAGACAAAAATAGAGCATCGTATATGCTCAACATCGAAGGGATCCTATTTAAATGAGCAAGGACATCATATTTAATATTGTTCGCTTTTTCTCCTATCGTGGTGTCTTCTTGCACCGGGATATCAACCCAAGTTTTTCTTACTTGCATGGACAATATTAGTCTCTTGGACGTCTTCATGTTCTTCTTTGACCCGTAGATCGCTTTCATATAAAGCTTGTTGCAACTAGTCAATTTAGACCATGTTAGTAGAGGCAACTGATGACTCGTCATCACCATTTCCTGCATTTTGGGGTGATGACCAATTGGTTAAGTGTTCAATTAATGGCCCTTTCTCCCAAATATAGAGGATCATTACGGTATATATTTTACTCCCATAAAAATTACCTTTCCATTTGATCCCATGAGGATATACGTTATCCAGCTAAAGAACAATAGTAATCAAAGGAAATACCCCCAAGAGATAGGGGAAATTGCTTAAGACGCAAGGGAAAATTTCACGTCGTAGGTCTACACTGTTGCAAGAACCGATCAACATGACAATCAGGAGAGCCGAAGCTCGTATATTTAATGATTTTTGGGAGTTTATATTTCTCAGGGAATAGGACTCGCCTTATTCAAGTGGGTACAAATCCCAAGGCAATGAGGTCTCTAGCAAACTCTAATGTCATATTAAGCAGATCTTTGCCTGAAGTTTGTGAGAAAGAGCACAGAGACTTCATCAATGTCTTATACTTCATGGTACCCTACTTGCAATGGAGACGATACATAAAACGTTCTACAAAACTTATCAGCCAGCATATCCCAATCAAGGATAGATCCTGGCAGGAGGTTCAAATACCAAACGAGTGCCATATTTTCCATAGACAAAGGGAACCTCCTTAACATAAGTGTTTGACTTCTTGCTGTGTCACCACATCCAGCAAGAAACAAAACAAGGTGCTTTCCAGGGCAACCAGATCCTCTATAGAGATAAAAATGAGGGATGGTGTAGCCTAAAGGATACGGTACTTGATCCACCCAAGTTCGGTATGGTGTCCTTATTATCTGCCTCATTTGAATGATTGTTCCATTTGGATCCATTAGGCTATTGTCCATGTCAATAGATACTCTTGTTCTGGCAAGACCTATCCTCTGCATATTTACAACTGATCTTGCTTGGTCACGAGCATTGTGCATGATTTTAATATCTCTTGTACCGAAATCAACATCCACTGTGATAATGTTACGTATGAACCGGCCATCAATAGAAAGTGGGGAGCTTCCAATACTTTCCCCATCATGTGTCTCTCCCTGAGGGTAATATGAGCCATCAGACTTACAAGCAGAAGAACGCATCTCATTTTGCCCCACTGGTAAGGACCTTAATTTGTCCTCAATATCTTCTAGAGTTACATCTTTTCATAAGACATAAGCACTACATATTTTCCTTCATTACTACTTATTTTAGAGTTTGATTGATACTCTTGTGGAAAGAACTCGTTGAGGGTAACTGGCAGCCTCGATGTTGGATTTGTAACTCCTTATTGGTTGGTTCTCCCTTGTTATTTTTCTTAGAGATCTTCCTATTTTTCTTATTGTCCTTGAGGGCCTTCAATCTCTTGAATTTCTTCAAAACCCCTTGTTGTTTACTTGCAACACGCGAGGCTTGCTTGGACTGACATTCACGCCTTTGCATAGCACATTTGATTTAAAAAAGGAACCATTCCTATTTGTCATCAGCGAAGAAAGAGTGAGATACATCTGCTAAATAAGGACTAGAAGATCTATGTATCTCTTCTGGTTTAGTTGACAATGTAATAGGTTAGCTGACGCTCTCTCAATATGAGGGAGACTTATGTCACTGCATTTTTGAGACTTTGTATCTGTTCCTTTAGGACAAAACATTTTTCAATAGGATGACCGACCAAAAGATGATGGGACAATAGCTGAGGTCATTGATTTTTCCTTCCTCATTAGGCCTTTTCACCTGAGGGAGGGTTACGAGGTCCTCTTTTAACAGTTCCTCGAAGAGGTCTTTGATGATATCATCAAGAAAATAATACTTTTTCTCTATCCTTTCATTTTATGAAGGTCTTTTCTTATCCCCTACCATTTCCTTTTTGAATTGGGTTCTCAAATTCCTTTTTGCTTTTAGGGAGCAGTACAATTTGATTTATTTTTTTCCTCCACTAAAGCGGTTTCGACCTTGTCAGTGGCTCTGCACCTTATCTTTCTTTGGCCCAAGTGCATTTCAAGGCCGTGTGCTCTTGTACGTAAGTCGTTGAACCCATTAAAGATTTGAGATAAAAGGTATATCGAGAGTTTTTGCTTAAAATTCTGTAAGCACATTTGTAGCATCTCTCCTTGGCTAAAGTTATGAGAGCACCTAAAAGTGAGGGCCTTCTATCTTGCAATAAAGTTGGATGCCGACTCATTGTCAGGCTGTTTCGTATTGATCAATTCAACTATATTCACTCCGCATTCTTTATTACTGAACTGGTTGTAAAATTCTCTGATTATGGTGTCCCATTCAGGAATCAACCCCTCTAACAGATTAGAGTAACATAAGAAAACAGGTCCCTCCAAGGATCGCACAAACAATTGTAGCCATAAAAGCTTATTCTCACCTAAATGGGCTAGACAAGCAATGAAATGAGCTACATATTCCCTTGGATTTCCTTTATCGTTAAACCTTTGGAAGTCTGGTTGAGTGAAAGTGGGTGGAAAAAGGACTTGGTCTACCTAGGACGAAAATAGTTTTCTTACCAAGCTAGTAGTGGGAGCGTCCTATCTTCGGATTTTCTCGTTTCCTTTTGGACTATACTGTCGATGTAGGATAAGTGGTTTGTGTCCAAACTTTCACTGGGTAGGTGATGTTGTTTAGGGCCCCGTCTAACATAAGGGGGTTGCCACTTTGACTTGTCTTAGCTTCTGCATATGGGGTGCTGAAAGGTTCAAAGTTATGGTTGACATAAACATCATCTCTCATACAGTTTGGTCCCATGGCTGTAAAGCCTTTTGCTTGATCATGACGTCTAGATTCATCATGGCGGGATGATGAATTTTTCTTAGTAGTAGCCTTTGATAATTGAGTTGTTAGGCCCTCTATTTGTGCCATCATCATAGCCATCTGATGGGCCATCTAGGCTTCTAGGCGAGCAAGCTTGTCATTAGAAAAGAAGTCATCTTCATTTTGATCATTTGATCTTGAACGCTGACCTCGTTCGAAATTCTCACTTAAAGAAGGAAATGATGTTCGGGTAGTGGAGGCACTTTCAAGAGATGTCACCTTATCAGGCACTTCCTTGAATAACCGATTGAAGGCCCCATCGACACGGACCCTTTTGGCTGCCACAGAGCAAGTTACATGAACTGAGCATTCCTCTTAAGACATAGTTTTCTTATCTTTCCTTGGGTTCTTCCACCTCAAATCAGCGTTGGAAGCCGTGGAACTTTGACTATCAACCACACGTACTTCTTCCCTCACATTTCTTTAAGGTTTTAGCTGGCAATTTTGTCCTTTCTTTGCTTCATTTTGAAGAATTGGTGACTCCGTGGGCCTTACCTTGCCTGTTTCAAGGCTCAATATCTTGTTTAGACTAGCAGCGATAGTGATTGCATCAACTTGTGATGACTAGTTTTAAGAAGTAGACCCGTCTTTACGCTATACTTGTCACAACCTGAACCCACGGGTAAGCCCATGTACTAAGTCCTTGACCGGCCGCAAACCCATTCAGATAACCAATTAGGGTTCTGGCAGGCCTTATTTAAAACATGTACACAATTCTAAGATCATACAATAACTAACACAATAACATGAATTTCTAAAGATGTCCTTATAGCTCTTTCCAAAATAATCTCTACTGAAACGGATAGCATTTATTTTAAAGAAACCTCCTGAAATTAAGCTACGAACAATTTAAATAAATAATTGGAAGTTCTATAATTTCTCAAAAGCTTAAACCAACATCCTAGTAAGCATCTAATGTGGCTTCATTTTCATTACCCTCATAGTACTAAGGCTCATCTAGGTGTTCACCTGAAAACATTTATAAAAAGGGGTGAACTGGGGCCTAGTAAATACACATGTCATATCCCTAAAATAGAATTGAGGGTTTCAAATATGCCATGGTTTTTTTCCTTTTTCACAATAAGGATTTCAATGTTATCAAAATGAAAATTCTCAACATATCCACATATATATGTACTTGCAGCAAAAGATTCTCGAATTAGAATGAAATCAATCAAAAGCTTCATCAGGAACTTTCACGTTTAATCATAACATGGTATATTGCGGTCAGCATCTGGTATTGCGGTCAGCATCTGGTCCCACTGACTAGGACCCAAATCCCTCCTCCACCCGGGATAACAAAGTGTGGATGCAAGGGCGAACCACGATGCAACAGTACTGTGCGTCAACGTATGGTCCTATTGACCAGGACCCGGAATCCACTTTCCCCTGTGGATATGAGGCGTAGTAACATAGTCAACTACCATTTCATTCCACAGATACTGATCATGATTCAATTACTGATACAACCGATCCATGGCATTTCATTTCAATTTCCATCAAAAATTTTACCACAAACATAGGGCAATAAATTTTTTCTTTCAAAACTTTCATTTTTAATTGAGAACATGTATACCGTATATAATTTTTCAAGTAGGGTATAGTGAGGAATATGGCAGGGTACTTACCTTGCTCAAAATCTGCTTATGGTATTTGCTCAAATGTCGGTCCTAAGTCTTGATTATAAAAACCTAAATAACAAACGATATGGATGTCATTCATTGTCGCTCGAGCACGTTAAGGTATTAGTTTTCTTTTAGCTGACTGAAATTTTACCCAACCGTCCCCCGACCTAAGTATAATTACCTATTTGCCGCCAATGCCTAAAGTACCTTATCCACCTAGATATAACCTAAAAGAGTCCTTTTTAAACCACTGATGGGTATTTCAAACGTTGGAAGAAGCTGAAGAATGTTTTCGAGCGTATTCATTGAGGGTTGGTTTTGGCATTAGAATAAAGACCACAAGAACAAGCAACGTAACAAAAAAGATATGCTCTCGCTTATACGAGTGTCATAGGGGCAGAAATCCATTGCAAAATGAGACACGCGTAGGCAATGATGACAGTGATGATGAAATAGGATATTCGCGTAGAAGACGGGACTGCTTTGAGCGCACAAATTGCCAGGTCAAGATGTTCGTAAGCTACAAACCCAATCAAGATCATTGGCTTATTACCAGCCTGGAACTGGCACACAATCACCCGTTAGTAACTCCTTCTAAGGTGAGTCAGATGCATCAACACAAGAAGATGGGTAAGGTCGCGAGGAGCCTAATTCACACAATGAGCAATGCGCGAATTGGACCTACTGAGATTGTTAATGTTCTTGCTGAACAGGCTGGGGGAATTCAAAATTTAAACTTTAACACGACAGACGTTCGTAACGCGGTCCGAACCCATAGACGAGCCGCGTATGACCTCAATGATGCGCAATCGACAATGAGCCTATTGAAACGGATGCAGATGGAGGACCCGCAGTTTACCTTCGATTATAAACTTGACGACGAGCATCGAGTTAGTACAATTTTTTGGGTCGACGGTCGTTCGAGGCTAGCTTATAAGCATTTTGGGGATGTCGTGACTTTCGACACCACATACCGTACCAACAAGTACTCGATGCCGTTCGCTCCTTTCACCGGCGTCAATCATCATTATCACTCCATCCTGTTCGGGTTCGCCTTGTTAAGGGACGAGAGCGAGGGTTCTTTTGTATGGTTGTTTAGGACGTGGCTGGAAGCAATGAACTTCAAAGCACCCAAAGTGATCATCACCGATCAAGATTTGGCAATGAAGAAGGCTATTGCGACCGTCTTCCCAGACACTCGGCACAACTTGTGCACTTGGCACATAAGCAACAAATACCCGAAACGTCTGCATCACGTGTACGCAAAGTATCCAGACTTTAAACAGGATTTTGACAAGTGCGTTACCAAGTCGTTAACGATTGAGGAATTCGAGGAGAGGTGGGAAAAGCTTGTTCGGGATTACTCATTGCAAGACAACGAGTGGCTCCAGCACTTGTACGAGCGCAAAGAGCAATGGATTGGCGTTTACACGAGGAGGTATTTTTCAGCGGGCATGAAAACGACGGGCAGGAGTGAATCTATGAATGCCACGTTCGATAGTTATGTGGGTACAGCTACCAATTTGAAGACTTTCGTTGCATCCGCACAAAAAGCGGTAGCTTCGTTGTTCGTAAAAGAAAGGGCTGCCGACTTTGCAACAACGTACAAACAAAGGAGAAGGTTGCTCGAGACCCCGCTGGAGCTGAACGGTGCCAAAGTCTATACGAAGGAGATCTTCTTGCTATACCAAGTAGAGCTGCAAAAATCGGGACGATACAGTATAAACAAGGTGGCAGAAATGTCTACGCGTGAGTACAAGGTTTATTCGCTCGTGAATGACCTCGTCCCTGAGAAGCTGCGCAGAATTTATACGGTGAGCCATGACACATTGACGGATTCGGTGACATGTGTTTGCAAGAAGTTTGAGTTCCATGGCATCCTGTGTAGACACGTTCTGCGGTTTTTCACCCAGAAGAATATCAGGACAATCCCCGATAAATATGTCCTGCCACGGTGGACGAAAGGTGCAAACAGGTTGCACGGTACCATTGCCTTTCCGGAGCACCCGTATACTGACTTTGAAGAATCAGAGACGTTGCGGTATAATCATCTGGTGACAATGTTCACCCGTTTGTCCGTAAAAGGTGCTGCTACAATGGTCGGATATAAACATCTCCTCGAGGTAGCTCAGCAGCAAGAGCCCATCGTCGACCAGTTGGAAGCAGCTTCAGTCAGCAATGCGGTTGACACTGAGCCTACAACGGGATCAGAAGATGACGAGCCGGGGGAGGAAGACGACAATGATATCCGGCCTTTGGACCCAATTATATCGCAGACGAAAGGACGCAAGAGATCTACGCGGATGAAGAGCTCTATTGAACAGGCAACTCAACCTAAAAAGCTGAGAAGGTGTGCATTGTGCAACAAAATGACCGACCATGACAAGCGGAACCATTACAAGGCACTGGGGATAAGTCCAGGGGTTTTGCAAGATGAGGAAGAAGCAGCTGCAGTGGACCTTTAGTTTTTTTGTATAAGCCATCAAGATTGTTTGACATTTGTAATAATACGTAATATTTGATGAGATTATCTTCTTACCGAAGACTGGAAGGTTATTTCTGATGGACCCATTCACAGATTAACTTATGAAAAAAAATTTGGCTTGCCCCGTCCGCTACACTATGTAGCGGACGGCGCACTAGAGACCAACATTATTGGGATTGTAAAGTGTCCGCGGCACAATATAGCGGACAGAAAACTGTTGGTATGCCTTATGTCCGCTACACAATGTAGCGGACGTCAAACTCCTATTAAATACCAATCAGAACGGCCTCTCTTTTTCCACCCGTTTCTCTCTCTCTCTCTCTCTCCAACGTCTCACCACCCGCGACCCCCTCTACGGCGACCGTCCGCATGGCTTCTGCTTCGGTGAACAGGCACTTCTTCAAGGTCATGGTGCCTGGGTTTCATACCGAACTTGTAGGCATCCCTCTTACTCTGTGTTTTCGTGTGTGTTAATTTTATCTTTGCTTAAAAACTTACATGTCTTATAATGAATGTGATAGGCCATACCGGTAGCCTTTTGCAGATTGCTTACCACACTTTGGCACGAAGCCACTTGGGTCGAAGCAACTTTAACCAGCAGCAAGGGGTCATGGCTTGTTAAAATCAAGAAGAAGCGCGGCCAAGAGCAACTTTATTTCGCAGAGGGTTGGAGTAATTTCTGCGAGCAGCACGACCTCAATGAAGGGGAGTTTGTAATCTTTGAACACAAGGGGCTATTTAGGTTTCAAGTATCCGTGTTTGATCAAAGCACCTGTGAAAAAGTTTTCCCCCAATGTTGAACCCTAAATTTGTGTTAATAAATTTCTGTTAATAAATTTGAGTTTGATAGTTTTAGGTTCTTAATTGTGCATTTGAGAATTGTGATGGTCAATTGATGATTTGAAGGTGTCAAATTTTTTATGGAATATCATGCGCTTGAGAATGTTGAGATTGTTTAATCGGCTGCTAAAGCACTTATTCCATTGCCAGAAACTACCAACTCGAACAAAGTCTGACCAACAGCTAAAAATACCAACAACTAAAAAAAATATTTTTGCCCAACTGTCCGCTACATTGTATAGCGGACAACTGTCCGCTTGTCCGCTACATTGTATAGCGGACAACTGTCCGCTACACTGTGTAGCGGACGACGCACAACTTCCAAAATTTTTACACTTTTTTGCACCTAGAGTACCCCATTGTCCGCTCTAAACTCCAACACTAAGAAAATCTTTTCACTACCCCTTGTGTCTGCTACATTGTGTAGCGGACGGCACAGCAGAAACTCTTAACCCCAACACTCACTTCCCCGAGTGTCCGCCACATTGTGTAGCGGACGGCGCAGCAGAAACTCTTAACCCCAACACTTAGAAAAAATTTTCACTTCCCGGAGTGTCCGCCACATTGTGTAGCGGACGGCGCACAACTTTCAAATTTTTTACACTTTTTTGCACCTGGAGTACCCCACTGTCCGCTCTAAACTCCAACACTAAGAAAATCTTTTCACTACCCCTTGTGTCTGCTACATTGTGTAGCGGACGGCGCAGCAGAAACTCTTAACCCCAACACTTGAAAATTTTTTCACTTCCCCGAGTGTCCGCCACATTGTGTAGCGGACGGCGCAGCAGAAACTCTTAACCCCAACACTTAGAAAATTTTTTCACTTCCCGGAGTGTCCGCCACACTGTGTAGCGGACGGCGCAGCAGAAACTCTTAACCGCAACACTTGAAAATTTTTTCACTTCCCTGAGTGTCCGCCACACTGTGTAGCGGACGGCGCAGCAGAAATTCTAAACCCCAACACTTAAAAAAAATTTTCACTTCCCCGAGAGTCCGCCACATTGTGTAGCGGACGGCGCAGCAGAAACTCTTAACCCCAACACTTAGAAAATTTTTTCTCCTCCCCTAGCGTCCGCTACATTGTGTAGCGGACGACGCAGCAGAAACTCTGAACCCCAACACTTGAAAAATTTTTGCACCTATGTTGCCCCCACTGTCCGCTACACTGTATGGCGGACGTCGCAGCACAAACTCTAATCTCCAACACTTGGAAAATTTTTGCACTTCCCTACTGTCCGCTACACATTTTGTTTTCCACCTTTCAATCATTCTCAATGAGAGCCAAAAAACCAACTCAAATCAATCAATCATCTTCAACGCAAATCAGACAAATCAATCAATCAATAATCTTCAACACAAATCAAATCACACCAATGAGAGCTTTCTAAATAATCATGGTTTATTAAAAAAAATTATTGTAATGGTACAATGTCAACTGGGGTCCTCATGTTGGGGGGATTCTCGTCATTAGCCGGATTTACAATAAACCTAACCGCTCTAGGCCGGCCTTTCATAATTTGCCAAGCTATTCTATATCTAAAGGTGTCTACTTCTGCTTGGCTCCAGACGGCCGCCTTGAGGCTCTCAGACCGACAAATGTAATCCATGTACATGCAAAGGAAGACGCCGCAGTCCGAAGTGTTACGTTGCTTGGGCCTCCTCTTCTTCAATCGCAAATCGAGCTTTGGCCGCGCCGGTACAGGGTTACCACGGATACCATTGACCATTGCACAAAATATATTCTGCGAGAAACACAAAACGGCGTAAGACACGAGTTAACATTTATGCCAAGTTACAATAACTGTTAAACAACAATCGTAATATTACCATTGAGTCCAACTGGGCTTTGTACATCTGCAGCACAGGCATGTGGGTGGTATCGTCGTGGAGACTGTCGATCACCGATACGACTTTCTCTTTCGGTTCATAGCAAACCAAGTACCAGTGGCTTTCCCCTAAAAATGGGATTAGAAACACGTCGGCAACACTTGCGCTCACTGGACTATCCCTAGTAAGATACGCTCGTAGGTTAGCGGACGGTCTCCACTGGCTCAACTTTTTCTTCCGCCTTTGCTCGACCCACTCATGCCATTCAGACACTAGGAGGCTATGAAAAAAGGCATCCACCAAAAAAATGGCCGGATACTCGTTCAGCCGCTCCCGACCCCTTTCCTTCAGAATCTCCACGTATGTGGAGATGACACCGTTGTCTAACCAACTCCCTGGAGCCAGGGAGGCCATTTCTCCCCACTCGCAAGTGTAATCCATGCCCTCCGGATGATTCACACTATACAACGCTTTGTCCCGGGGGAAGCCGCTAAAATAACGCTCTCTGATTATTTGGCATTTATGCGGCTTTAGGGGCTTCACTGGATGCCCTTTGCGATATTGCCCTCGGGGGTCGACGGGGGGATATTGCACTCCTTCGGGGGGTCGACCGGGGGATATTGCCCTCCTTCGGCAATAGATGGTCCTGCCCACGGGACAATGGGCAGTGTCTCCGACAGACTGATGTGTCCGAAACCCCAGTCTTGCGTGACTTGACTCTGAGAGAGGGGTTGGGGTTCCGAGTCCAATAGCAAAGAGAAGGAGGGCGCACACTGTAGTCTTCCCACGGCGCTTGAGCCTGGCCCATGGTGCTTGGCGGTCCCCAATCACCACCCATTCCCAGTACAGAGGGACCACCATATCCCTGGCTCACTCCCGAAGTCTGTCCCGAGGGATCGGTGTATCCCTCGCTCACATATGGGGGCTGCCACCCCGGATAACCCATTCCCGGGCTGACGCCGGAAGGCTGGCCGATGCTTGGCGCAAAAAATTCCCGCAGCCATACGCCAACGCTTCAGCCTGTTGGCGAAGCTCCTCGCCCATTGCATCCACCAAATCCTTCCGCTCGCTCAACTTCTGGAAGAAGGCGAACGAGGCATTAACCTACATCCAGAGAGATAATAAATAAGTAACTTCATACACAGTTAGAATCATCAAGTTCAATTAAAGCACTGGTTGGCCAACTTACCAGATTGTATGCCATGTGCTCATCGATCTGACCCCTAGGGTGGTACTTCTCCCCGCGTTCAAACCTTACTGGAGCTACTCTCCTCCGGGTGATGCGGTAGTACCACTCATTGTACTGTTCGATGCTGATCACGGGGTCAGGCTCCGACACAATGGCCGCCAGCGTGTCCTGCCAGGAATTCCAAACCTCAATTTCTCGTGCGCACAAGTCGTGCGCATTCGCCTTGCCAAACCGTCCGACACCCGGTGGGTTCCTGTTAAGCCTCATATCCGGCGCACCGGCTGGCAACCCCTGCAGGCACTCAAAATGGCGCATAGCGCGATCTGGCAGCTGCCACTCTGCGACCTCGAAGTGGATCAGGGGTGTGCGTTGCAACCAGGAGAGCGTGAAGACGAACGACTCTCCCACCCGTCGCGCCAAATGTTTGTACGGTGCCCATCGCATCTGGCCAGGAGATAACGAGTCGAGCTCCCCCCGATAGTACGTAATGTTGTGATGGGGATCGTCTCTCCTTGGGTAGTGGCTGTCCTTCCGGCTGTACTCCCAGGCGCACAACCGAGGCCACACATTATCGGTTCCGTCCCTACGCCTGGGTGCGCCGGTAGCAAGGTGTTCATAAGACCACACCTGAGAGCAAAGACAAATTAAATAAAGTATCGTCAAATTTTATTGTCGATTCAACCAAAAAAAAAGAAACGAGCACGTAATCAAGAATTGTATGATATACCTGCAATAGCGAGAGACATGCACATATCGCTTTGGAGTCGGGCCTCGTTGCCTTGTGCAATGCTCGGTACAGGTACGCAAGAGTTGCGGCTCCCCAGGCATAATCCCCAACCTCCAGCAGGTTACCCAACAACGGTAAATATTTGACGCTGACGGTATTCTTCGACGTTGTTGGGAACAGAATTGCCCCCATCACCCACAAGAGGAAAGCTTGTGTGTACAGCACAAGCATCTGATCCGTGTAGTTATCCGGCAGAACCTTGTAGGTATCTACCAACCACTTCAACTTGATACCACCAGTGCTAAATTGATCCTGGGGTATCGAAGTAAAGAAGTCCCTAGCGGTCCTCTTATTCGTTGCTTCCGACGGAGGAGCTATTACCGGCCGCCCCGTCACCGGTAACCCTAAGATGAACCCTACATCTTCTAGGGTAATTGTCATCTCTCCGAGAGGGAAGTGAAACGTATTCGTTTCACTTCTCCACCTTTCAACAAGGGCACCTATTAAGTGCCGGTCAAGGTGTTGAAAGATCTGCCCATGCGTGAAAATCCCAAACCCAATCCCACGCAGTAATCTTTTCTGGGTTCTGTTCAATTTCCATGCTTTAAAATTATCGGATACTTCTACCGTGTTGAGAAGTGCTCTTTCCTACGAATTAATAAATACAATTTAAGCAAAATAAACGATATACAATGTTCCCAAGAATAACAAAGTTGATAAAATAAGTATCTTACTCCACCATCCCATATGAGCGTACTGATATGGTTTGCTTGGTCGTATAATACGGACGGATCTTCTGGTCCAGGGTTGAAATCCATTTTTGGCAACTGAAATTATGGAAAAACGGCAAGGTTGGAAGCGTAAACATTCTCAAACATACAACGCTAGCACAGTCAACGCTAGCATGTG
This sequence comes from Escallonia herrerae, assembly GCA_033070095.1. NCBI lineage: Eukaryota > Viridiplantae > Streptophyta > Magnoliopsida > Escalloniales > Escalloniaceae > Escallonia > Escallonia herrerae. Next base: position 88,909 of record JAVXUP010002662.1, read on the forward strand.
ATCAGATAATACTCACATAAGTTCACATGCTGTGTATATGCAATGTACATAGATACAAACAGACACGGAATAGGATTTTACAAGTGAAATCACATGAACAAATAATACACAATACACACACACACACATATATATATATATATATATATATATATATATACATTGACAAACGCTAGCACAATGCACCGCGCACACATTCAAAATCATGCATAAGCCGCAATAACAACTCTAGATTATGAACAAATAAAGGATTGGTTTGTGAACTTACGTGATTGATTCGTCGATTAAAGGATTTCTTGAGAAGAAATTGCGCCGATCTACTTGCCAACGCCGCTAGAAGAATTGTGAGAAGAAGGAATGAATAGCAGTTTAGAAGGAATGAATAAGGGTTTCGAAGTAATGAAAAGCAAAAACGGTCCGCTACACTGTCTAGCGGACGGTGGGATAAGGACAAAGTAACAGTCGTGCATCGACAGGACTGATGTGACAACTGATTTGACGGAAATAGACGTCCGCTAGACAGTGTAGCGGATGACTTTTTGGCTATCAATGTGGGGCCAATAAAGTGGTCCGCTACACAGTGTAGCGAACAGGGGAGCAGGGGCAAGATGGTAAAAAGGTCCGTCCGCTACACTATGTAGCGGATGACTAACAGCGTCGCAAAAATAAAGGATCTAGGCAGTCCATCCCTTCGGGATGGACGGTCAGATCGCGCTAGCAAGATCTCCTATTTTGCTAGCGCTCTCAACGGATCAGCTCCCATATATATATATATATATATATATATATATATATATATATATATATATATATATATATATATATATATATATATATATATACACATACACAAACACACACACACACACACACACACACACACAATACCCTTTTATTTTCCTTCACCCTCACCCATCTATATACATAAGTTAACTCCCAAAACAATACTTCAAAGCTACTATCGTGAGGCAGTAGTAGCTTCACCTCCTTCTCCACCCATTCATGGCATACCCATATATGCACCACACTCTTTCACCTCTTATCACATGCAATATCAGCATATGCACAACCTGTTACACGGCTCCTTCTTCGTACAGTATAATACATCCTAGCTCACACACACACACACACACACATATATATATATATATATATATATATATATATATATATATATATAACTTGCACACAAGTGAGACCCATCTCTTCTTTTATATCCCAGCACATGGTCCTCTTCTTAGTAGAAGTTTACACACAACCCACTTGTTAAACCAACTTTACACACACCTAGCTAGTCACACATAATTGCCTCACAGTTGGGCGCTAACCACATAAAAATAGGCACTGCCTCACGGCAGTGCCGAGCCCTCTCCCTTTGTTTTCATAGTTCCCACATGCAGTGGCGGAGCCAGAAACTTAGTTCAAGGTGGACACTTAATAGTCAAAAAATTTTCTGCTTAAAATACCTTCGTCAATGAGTTAAACCTAATAAATTGATGAACGTAGCCAATCAAGAACTCTAATTCGGCAATTCGAACTTCCCAATTCATCAGATGGGCAGTATATTCAACTTGTTCATGAAAGCTCCAAATTCTCAAACCCTAATTGCCAAATTCAGTGTAAATTCTCCCATATGCCAAATTCCTACTTCCTAATTACAACCACAAGAAGCAATTATCAATCTCTCATTCCAAAATAAAAAATCCCAACAAACCTCAATCTGAAACCTATACACTCACCACCCACGAGTAGCAATTGCAATCTAAAAATAAAAAATCCAAAATCTGAATCTGAAATTAAGAATCCGACAAGCGGCCTCAATTCCCATATGGGAATTGTAAGTAAGTTACAAAACTCAATTATCAAATTCTAATTTGAAACAAAAAGGAAAGGGTTCAAGTTCAAGGAATTAGAAATTCTAAAAATAAACATCAGAAGTCTAGATCTTACCTTGCTCTCAAAGTAGAATATTAGTGTTTGGGACTTTGCATGGAGGCAGTGGAGCAATTCTAGTAATCAGTGGAAGAATGGTGGTTTTATATTTGGGGAAAAAAATATGGTTCTTCATGATTTTTAAACTAAAGGGATTGTCGTGGAGAAAATTAGGCGAGACATTGATAATTTGGGAAAGAAAATAAGAGGAGGGTGTCACTCCAAATACACCACGATGAATTGAAAAGCTGGAGGAATAGTTAAATCGATGATTCGAGTACTGTCTACGCGACTATGTCAGTCACCGGAGGTGGACCTGTTGGTGGAGGCAGCGGATCGTGACGTTGAGAGCGAAAGGCCGGTGAGGGGTTGAGAAGACGGTGTGCTCCATGCCTCTCTGTATTATGTGGCTTTCAGGCTATGGAAATAGGGAGACTTTGAAAACAATAGAAAATAAGGGATTTGTTTTGTGTTGTCTTTAGGCGTAGAACTTTTTTATTTAGTGAGTTTAGCATTTCTAATGACTAAAAAGACTTTTGTTTTTAACAAATTTTAGAATTTTCATATAGCTTAACATATAAAGTGACTAAAAATATATCTTTTAAACATTTTAGGTAGACACTTTTTTCATGAAAGATAAATATATTGTATAGAATAGAAAATTCACCGAAAAGTAGGTGGGCACCGGCCCACTTGTGCCCCCCATTTCCTTCGCCCCTGCCCACATGCCATTCTATATATACACTATGGTATTCACCAACCCACCAATGCTTTACCCATAATTCATTCCCCTTCCTGTCATGGCAGCCACCATGGCTGCCTCATCACCCCATTTCTCTCTTTCATGAACACCGCTAAACCCCCAGAGTCACATCTAGACACCAAAACACATCCACTACACTTGGCTATACACCTGTATACCGGTGCACACACTTAAACCCAAGCTACCTTATGGCAGTTTCATTTAGCCATATACGGCACCTTGCACACCAGCAGGTGGTTCATACCCACTGCCTCACGGCAGTGGGACTTTTTCTTCCCTTCTAAGCCACCCTAGATTCACCGGCGGCCACAAGTTCTCTTCCCTCGGCAGCCCACATGCTCACGAAGTACCCACGACGCACATCAATACGCAGCATACACTAATGTCTGAAATTAGTTTACATACTCACACATGAACAGCACCCCAACCTAATCGTGTTATACCTAAATCAATCCCTTCGCATCCCTCCCATACAGTGTTAGCCTTACCTAATTACATGTATATATATATACATCAATACATGAAGCATAATTTCTAAAAGTAAACTTACCGAGACAACTTCGCTGGAAGCTTTCTTCACGGTTGGTTATCTCTCTGTCTTGGATCAACAAATAATGAGGGAAGGCTGCTAGCTAGGGTCGGCTGCTCTCTATAGAGTGTAAATATATATACACTAAAAACCCTAAGTTGAGAATTATCACAAAACCCTTACACTATTCATTTTGTTGCTAAATGTGTCATGCCCGAAAGTCCACAAATAAATATTTACAACACTTTATGCGCTACGCAAATTGTTAATGGGTTACTAGATTATCCCGTTTCACAAATCATTGCTAATAATAAGCGCACCGATATTTTAAATAACTTGTCGCTAAAATATACCTACACTAGTAAATTTGTCACTAAAATTTTCTGAAATACTCTTAACGCTAATTGTCGCTAAATACATCAATCAACATTAATAACATCTGCTATAGTTAACTTATGATTTTATAAAAAATTTATCGTTAAGTATAGCTGTTAAAAATTCAGTCACGCTAATCGACGCTAATGCTGTCAATAAAATTTCGCTAATAGAAATTGAAGTTAAATCTCGCGTATAAAAGTCGTCGCCTAGATAATAAACTAACCGGATAGACATATCACGGTTCAGGGTGTTAAGATACTGGTTTTGGTCCTACTAACACTATAGAAACAAAACATTTTTCGCATGTTTTTGTGGCCAAACAAGCAGGATATACCTCCTGGAGTTTCCTAATGGCACATGCATGTTTGGTTCGATATTGGCTTCCAAAGTTTTGGCCTTATAAAGGACTTTAATTTCACCAACATTCCTTGATTTTATTACTTGTATTTTTACCGGTTCCTGTCCATGTTGATCATTTTTCAATGGAATCTTTTAAGACCTAGTATATTCTCTTGAAGGTACACCCTGCGGTGGTCCAATCATTGCCTATAGGTGGTGTACATGAACGAACGAGAAATATCCTCGTGAGTTATCTCGGTGAGGTCTAGGGGTTCCAACTGGATGTGGCTCTAGCCTATGCCCCAATGGCTTTACTCCTTGGGGCACCTTTGCCCTAAAGGATATGGGATTTGGACCTCGAAGCCTATAGTTCACAGGATATGGCCACTTGGAAAATTGAGGCTGCGGCCTATTTTCCACAAGCAGCGGGCCCTTTGGAACTTATGGCCATAGCCTATGTTCTAAAAGAGGTGACCCCTGGGGCCATAGCCCATATTCCGCAGGCGGAAAGCCCCTAGGATCTTGTGGCTTTGGTCTTTGTTAGTAAAGGGCTGGCCCCTTAGGGACTCGTGGTCGTAACCCATGTCCCAAGGGGTATAAATTTGTGGGTGGCCTATGTTCTGCAGACGGGTGCCCTCTAATAACTTGTGGCCTTAACTTTTGTTCAGTATATGGCATGACCTTTGGAACTTGTGGCCTTGAACCTTGTTCCAGAGATGGCATGCCCCATGAACTTGTGGCTTTGACCTTTGTTCCATAGATGGGATGCCTGTAGGAACTTTTGGCCTTGACCTTTGTTCCGTAGATGGCAGGCCCCTAAGAACCTGTGGCCTTAACCATTGTTTCATAGGAACTAACCGCTTAGGGACTTGTGGCCTTGACCTTTGCCCCAAGGGATATGAGCCCGTAGCCGTGGTGATCATTTGGCTAGTGGTTAGAGTTTGCATGATAGCAATGCATCCTTAAATGTCATCACTTCTTTCTTTCAAACCACAAGCATGAATTTTGATCTTATGATAGTGATTTCATTCATGTTAAACACTCAAAAGTATAAGTTAGTACTTGAAAGAAATAAATATATTGCATTTTTTGTTTTTGTGGTCATGATATTTTTTAAAAAAAAAACTTTTTCCCCCTAAAAAGGCAATCTTAATAATAAGAATATATTGCCATCGAAAAATATTTTATAATCATGTACATGCCAATCAAGTAAACAATTTTTGAGTTTAATTGATTTGGCCCACAGCACCACCCCATATAGCATTCTGTTTCTTTTTGTTAAGTAGAAGATACATTGGGCCCAGTAGACTTGGCAAACTAGCAAACGGTTCGACCCACCGGGTACGGGTAAAAACGGGTTGGGTAATTTATACCCGGATTTTTTCGGGTACAATTTTCTAGGAACCGTACCCTACCCTAGCGGGTAGGGTATTACCTGCGGGTATATAATTAAAATTATTATTTTTTTAAAATTATTTTCTGGATATTTTTCTCCCTTCATTTATTATTGCAAGAATAACCACCATTTTCTAATTAAAATTCTTACAATTATCACTTCACTAATTATATTTTCGTCACAATTATCACCACTCTCTTCTGAACTCTCACTCACTCAGATCCATCACAACAAACAAATATATATCTTCCAAATTGAAAAAAAAATACCAAAAAATTAATTCCTTAGTCTAAAGTAGTAAAATTCATACACAAAATTAACAAAAATAATACAAGCTAACCAAACTTTTTACAAAAAATATCTTGTTAAAAACCAACGTAATCTTCCTAGCTCCACTGCTCCGGTTCGAGTTATCACCCTCAAAGTTCATAGTCGATCGGAAACCAAGGCCTCAACCCTCAATAGTAAGTTGAGACTTCTCACGGAAGATTGGCAGCAGGCTCTGGCAGATCTGAGGCTAGTTGCAGCGGATCTGCGCTCGGCTGCAACAGATCTGCGAATGGAGGTGAGAGGACGTTGGGGCGTCGTCGATATGGAGTATGGTGTAGCCGGTTGCAACGGATCTGTGGTCGGCTGCTGCGGATCTGCGAGTGGACGTAAGAGGATGTTGGTAGGGCACCGTCGATGTGGAGTAGAGTGTAGTGTCGTCGCCGGAGAAGACTAGTGAGTGAGATAGACAGATAGAGCGAGGTTGAGAGACAGAGACAGAGGGACTTCAGAGGGGAAGGAATGGAGAGCGGCAGATGAGAGAGAGAAAGATGAGAATGAGTGAATGACTGCCAAACGAAAATCCTAGTGCATTATATAGTAAAACGTTCTGGTATCCCGGGTAACCCGTAATTGACCCGCATTTAACCTAAATTTGCGAGTCGGTTCGGGTCTAATTTCTGTGGGTATGCAATATATGTACTTGTACCCGTGTTTTTTGACAGGGTACGGGTAAACCCGCGGGTCCGGGTGGTATTTTGCCAGGTCTAGGGCCCAGCGATAAGGTAGTTTTATTATTGACCAAAAGGTCTAGGCATCAACACCCCTCAATGGCAAAAATGTGAACTTTTTTCCCGCTTTTCACTTTTTTATGTTGTAACCACCATTTCTATCGTAAGCACCAAAAAACAGATTGGATTAGCAAAAAAAAAAAAGAACAACAATAAAAGTAGAAAAAAATTGCGAGGGCCCATTTTTTGTTTTTGTTTTTTTTCTTTGCAATGGAAGCAACAAAAGAATTATATGTAATTCTAAATATGGGAGGAGGAATATGTCCCACCGGCCATACCAGAATTTGACGATACATTTTTTCGCGCTATTGATTAGCGTCGAATCTTGTGTCACTAAATTCCGTCGTATATATAATGATACTTACTATTTTCTAAATAGCTAAAAAGTCAACCAAGTCAACCATTAATTACGTCAACGACGACCTCCGATTAAACACACACAAATAACAAACAAAAATAAATATACAAAAATTTTCGTTTCTTCGTGAATCCTAATGCATCATGAAAAGTACTTGAAATTTTACATGAAGTAAAAAAAAATCGGAAATGAAAAGAAATAAATGGGATTCACCTTAATCCCATTCTTCATTTTTTTCCCCTTCTTTCTTCCTTTATGCAGGAAGAGTGCCTCTTCTTTTCTCCTTTTTTTTTTTTGCTGAGTCTTTCCTAAACCGCACACCACCTCTAACCCAAGTCAATTCACAAGGTTTTTTAAATCCACCGATGAGATACACATGAAATACATATCATCTTACTTGTCGACCATTGATGAACTGATCGGATTAACCAACCAAAATTAGCTTCAGTTATCATGTATTGAACAGAAGCAAAAGCATCAGTAATGGTCGGATGATATTAAAAAGTCATAGCAAAGCCCGATGACTCCTTTCCTTTTTTTTTTTCCGTCCTTCTACCGAGAGAGCCTCCCTTTTTATCCTTCAAAATTGGCTAGGAATCCAATCCTTGCACAATAGTTCAGTTCGTTGTGATAAGCTTTATCTTATAACTTGGGAATTACCCAATTAAAGTCAAGTTAAGTTGGCATTTTATACATGTGTTAACACTTCAATCTCATCATCGGTCCAATTTTCTTCTGGTCAAAAGTTTGAGACTTCTCTTCATGGGCTCATAGAGTCATGGGCTGGAATGACAAGCCCAATGAGCCCTTTCATTGATTGTCCAACCATGGATAGTGGTCAACGATTATTGGGCTTTTACAAAAAAAAAAACCTCTTCATTCTTATACGGAATTATGTTTGCCCATGACATTTCTAGTAGGGATATTCTTTTTCCATTCTTCTTTTTTTTTTTTGTGCCAAAATTTGTGTGCCAACACAAACTAATATTCTTCTTCTGTTATTTTAAAATTATAACTCGTACATTGAACATTCTTTTAATCTTGCACCTTCACTTTAGCAATTTTCAATTATTTTTCCACCAGGCATGCCTCTATCCAGTTATAGCCAAGTGTCTTTCCCATTCCCCACCTTATATGTGAAATATTGCCCGGAATTGGTCCTTCAATCTTACACCATGTCCTTAAGCTAGTGTAAAATTCCCTATTCCACTTTGACGAAGCATAAAAAACTTGCCACAAAGTCTGCTCTGCCTACACGAGATTACCTCTGAAAATTCCAATCATGGCTTCCTTTACTAATCCATGTTTCATTGTCATACACGATCTATACATATCTTACATATCACGCACATACCATATGAATCTAACCTTTACACAAGAACCACTAATAAGTGATAAATCATTGAGAATTCGAGATACTGAGTCACAAATTATGAACCTAAGATTGGAAAAAGAAGTAGAAAATATCTCAAGATAAACATATCGTCACCAAACGGTAAAGCCAAGTGTTGATCGATGAACCTTGACCAAGAGTACTCTTCCCTAATCAAGGTCTTGAACCGGCGGACAAGTAGTCTTGGCTGTAGAAAGCTTGACGAAATCGTCAAGAAAATAGAAGATTTTCACCTATCAAGAGTCTCCTAACGAATTTTTCACCTATCAAGAGTCACTGGGCACTTTCTGATCAATGTAGATTGATTTGTCAATGCATGTTCACTTGTCATGATGAATTTGGCTTTGCCGGGGAAGAAATTTTAATTAAATCTCATATTTCTTGTATTGCGTACTTGGCATGAATTTTCAAACTAGTTACTACAAAAGTAAGATAGAAAAGGAATAAAAAAATCTAAAGTTTTTTAAAAAATTGTTTAAAAGCACTCCCATACATATTATAATATCCAAAGCAATTATCGAAGCCAAATAGAAAAAAATCATATGGAAAATACAAAAGCATGCATCATGCCTTTTCATTTTAGGATGAAAACATACAAAATGGAAACATAAAATATATGTCAATCATTGCTGAATCCTTCGTACGGAAAAAGTTAAGAGAATATGGCATGACTCATTGGGTCCAACGTTATTCGAAATCCTGGATCAGCCCCTCCCAACTGACGTTGTACATGATTTGTAACACGTTTTATCCATTAAGGTTACTTTTACCTATAAAGAGGCATATAGTTGAAGAGCAAGTTCAGCATTTGGGAGTGAGGGCTATGGAAAATTTGAAAGCAATGTGAAAGTCCAATACAAAAAATGTACGCAGTACAAAAGTAGTATGAGTTATTGTTGTCTCTTCTTTATTCCTCCTAACCTTGGTTTTTTGCATGTTTGTGCGGCCAAACAGGCAAGATATACCTCCAGGAGTTTCCAAATGGCACATGCCCCCTTGGTTCGACATTGGCTTTCGAAGTCTTGGCACTGTAGAGGACTCTAATTTCATCAACCTTTCATAGTTGATTTTACCTGTATTTTTATCAGTTCCTATCCATACTGATCATTTTTCAATGGACTCTTTTGATAGGCAGTCATTGCCTGCAGGTGGCATACCTGAATGGACGAGGAATATCCTTGTGGGTTATCCCGACGAGGTCCCTAGATTCAAATGAGATGTGGCTTTAGCCTATGTCCCAATGGCTTTACTACTTCGGGCACCTTTGCCCTAAAGGCTATGGGATGTGGATCTCGAAGTCTATACTTCATGGGATATGGCCTCTTGGAAAATTGAGGCTGCGGCCTATTTTCCACAAGCAGTAGGCCCCTAGCTAGGAACTCGTGGGCATAACCTATGTTCCAAAGGGGTGACCCCTGGGGCCGTAGCCAATATGTAACAGGCGAGAAGCCCCTAAGATCTTGTGGCCTTGGCCTTTGTTACTAAAGGGCTGGCCCCTTGAGGAATTGTGGCGTAGCCTATGTCCCAAGGGGTATATGTTTGTGAGTGGCCTATGTTATACAGGCGAGTGGCCTATGTTATACAGGCGAGTGGCCTTTAAGAACTTGTGGCCTCAACTTTTGTGCCGTATATGGCATGCCCCTAGGAACTTATGGTCTTGACCCTTTTTCCGTAGATGGCATGCCCCCATGAACTTGTGACCTTGACCTGTGTTCCATAGATGGGATGCCCTTAGGAACTTGTGGCCTTGACCTTTGTTCCATAGATGGCATGCTCCCAGAAACTTTTGGCCTTGCTTGTTCCGTTGATGGGATGCCTCTAGAAACTTGTATCCTTGACCCTTGTTCCGTTGATGGCAGGCGCCTAGGAATATGTGGCCTTAACCATTGTTCCGTAGGTGTTGATCCCTTGGGGACTTGTAACCTTGACCTTTATCCCAATGGGTGTGAGCTCGTAGGCCTGGTGATCATCGGGCTAGTGGTTACAGTGTTGCATGATAACAATGCATCCTTAAATCTCATCACTTTTTTCTTTCAAACCACAAGCGTTAATTTTGATCTTATGATAGTGATTTCATTCCAGCCAAATATTTAAAAGTATAAGCTAGTGCTTGAGAGAAATAAATATATTGCATTTTTTTTTTTTTGGTTGTGGTCATGAATTTAAAAAAAAAAAAACCTTTATTTTGTTCTTTACCTTAAAATGGCAATCTTAATAATAAAAATATATTGCCAAAAAAAAGATCAAAAATATTTTATAGTCATGTACGAGCCAACCAACAATTTTTGAGTTTACTTGATTTGGCCCACAGCACCACGGCACATACTTTTCTTTTTCTTCTCATTAAGCTGAAGATGCATTGGGCCCATCGGTAAGGGAGCTTTATTTCCCACCCCTAGATCTAGGGATCAATACCCTCAACGGTGGAAATGTTACCTCATCTGCCGCTTTACACTGTTTAAATGCTCTAACCACCATTTCTATTGCAAGCACCAACCAAAACAGGTCGGGTTACTGTCACTGCCTTTTTCTTTTTTCTTTTTTTTCCTTTTTGCAATGAAAACAAGAACAAAAAAAAGATGCATATATAAAAATTTTCATTTCTAAAAATGGGAGGAGGAATATGTTTCACCAAACATGCCAAAATTTGATGACATATTTTTCGCACTATTGATTAGCATCAAATTTTCTGTCACTAAATTCCTTCGTATATTTATAACGATGTTCTGTTTTGTAAAGTGGATTCATATTTTTGAATGGTTAAAAAGTCAACTGCTTATTACGTCCACGATGACCTCCACTGCCCGCGCAGGCAACTTAGTTTACTTGCCAACATGATCTGGCAATCTATCCGTGATTTATGGCTGGTCCAGATTAAATCTTCTCCCTCAATATAGTGCTAGATAACCCTAGTACTTTAACGTATTTACAATCTAATCCCAAAAGTTTAAAAAAATATTATTTTATGTACCCTAATACTTTGTCACATAATATAAATTATAAAGTTATTTCAGGGTATAATGCTACTTATAGAGATATTATTCTTAGTCCTTAAATGGACGATCGTCATGCTTCTCCTGTTACTTTTCGATATCCAAGCTTTTCACAAAGTGGATACACTTTTCGATGCCTTACGTTCCTTAGAAATGGCTAATGGCTATTATCAAACATTCTCAAGCTTCCAGGATATTGGTTTGAAAAGAGTAATAGAAAACGTCGTACTAAAATCAATACTTCTTTTATTTGTACTGGAAAGAAAAATTACATAAGAGCAATAGAAAAGAATTGTTGCACACACTAATTCTTAGCACAATTCACACTCTTAGCACTCTTATACTCTTACACACTTCACACTCTCTCAAACTTCCTCTACCTTTTAGCTATTACCAATTTTGTATGGCCAAATACTCTTTGGTCAGGAAAGACATGTTCGAAGTATGAGGTGTTTTAAGTTGAGAGGCTGAAAATGAAATTAACCAGACAGCTGGCAACTTAAGTTAAGTTGTCAGCACTAACAACGGATCATCTAGCACACACATACACACACGCACACATATGTGTAAACACAAACGCGCGAATCCTAATACATCATGAAAAGTGCTTGAAATTTTACATGAAGTAAGAAAATTTTGAAAATGAAAAGAAAGAAATGGGATTCACCTTAATCCCTCCCCCCCCCCCCCCCCCCCCCCTTCCGCTAGAATATTGCCTCTTCTTTTCTTCTTATTTTTTTAGCCTTTGTTGAGTCTTTCTTAAACCACACCTAACCCAAGTCAATTCGCGATATTTTTTAATCCACTGGTGAGATACACCTGAAATACATGCAAGATCATCATACTTGCCGACCATCGATGAACTGATCGGATTAACAAACCAAAATTAGCTTAAGTCATTAAGTATTTAACAGAAGCAAAAGCAAAAGTATCGGTAGCGGTCGGACGATAGTAAAAAGTCATAGCAAAGCCGCTAACTCTTCTCCTCTATTTCTTCCGTCCTTCTGCCGAGAGAGCCTCCCTTTTTATCCTCCAAAATTGGCTAGGAATCCAAGCCTTGCACGATACTTCAGTTTGTTGTGATAAGCTTTATCTCATCACTTGGGAGTCACCCGTTTAAAGTCAACTTAAGCAGACGTTTTACACGCGTTAACACTTCAATGTCATCATCCGTCCAATTGTCTTCAGGCCAAAAGTTTGATACTTCTCTTCATGGGCTCAAAGAGTTATGGGCTGGTATGACAAACCCAATGGGCCCCTTAATTGATTGTCCAACCATGGATAGTGGTCAATGATTATTAGGCTTCTACAAAAAGGCGTCTTCATTCTTATATAGACTTACGTTTGCCTGTGACATATCTAATAAGGATAGTCTCTATCCATTCTCTCTGCCAAAATTTGGATGCCAACCCAAACTAATATTCTTCTTCTATAATTTCAAAACTATAACTCGTATATTCAACATTTTTTTTAATCTTACACCTTAACTTTAGCAATTTTAAATTATTTTTCCACTGGGCACGCATCTATATCCAGCCATAGCAAAGTATCTTTCCATTCCCCACCTTATATGTGAAATACTGCTGGAATTGGTCCCTTAATTTTACACCATGTCCTTAAGATAGTATAAAATTCCATATTCCACTTTGATGAAGCATAAAAAACTTATAACAAAGTCTGCCTATATGAGATTACCTGAAAAAAATCCACTCATGATACCTTTACTAATCCATGTTTCATTGCCATACACGATCTATACATTTATTACATATCACGCACATACCTTATGAATCTAACCTTTACACAAGAACCCCTAATAAGTGGTAAATCATTGAGAGTTCGAGACACCGAGTCACAAATTATGAACCTAAGGTCGCAAAAGAAACACAGAGTATCTCGTGATAAACATATTGTCATCAAACAGTAAAGCCAAGTGTTGATTGATGAACAAGAAATCATCAAGAAAATAGTAGATTTTCACCAATCAAGAGTCTCCGAACGAATTTTACTAACAATTTTTTCATGTATCAAGAGTCATTGGACATTTACTCACCAATGTAGATTGATTTGTCAATAAATGTCCACTTGGCATGATGAATTTGGCTTTGTCGCGGAAGAAATTGTAATTAATCTCTTATTTCTTGTATTGCGTACTCGACACGGGTTTCCAAACTAATTACTATAAAAAGTAAGATAGAAAAAGAATAAAAAGATCTAAAGTGTTTTAAAATTTTGTTTAAAAACACTCCCCTACATGTTAAGGGAATATGGCATGACTCATCTTTGAATATATGTCAGACGAAAACAAACAAAATAGGAACATAGAATATATATGTCAATCAGCACTGAATTCTTCGTACCGAAAAAGTTAAGAGAAAATGGCATGACTCATCTCGGGTACAACGTTATTCGAAATCCTGGATCAGCCCCTCCCAGCTAATGTTGTACATGATTAGTTGCACGTTTTATCCATTGAGGTTACTTCTACCCATAAAGAGGCATATAGTTGAAGAGAGCAAGTAGAGCATTTGGGAGTGAGAGCTATGGAAAATCTGAAAGCAATCTGAAAGTTCAATAGATTAGAAAAATCCGTACAAAAGCTAAGGATTCTTTCCAAAAGAAAGCAAGTAGGACAAAGCGTTCGAGTGCATATGGCCGGGCTATTTTTTACGTACAACTAAAAGTAGTATGAGTCTTTGTGTCTCCTTTATTCCTCCTTACCTTTGTGTTTTTCCGACTTTCGGAGAGTAGTAGGAACCCAAGGCGACGTAGGAATCCATTCATGTATCCAATTATAAGTCTTGCATTAACATGCATGCTGAATCGAAGCTTGTATCCGATTATAAGTCTTTTGTTGCTTTCTGTTAACATGCATGCTGAATTAACCTCAATGGATATTGATCGAAGCTTTGTATTACTTGCAGAAAACTTTACTATAAGACTGATTTAGGTGTTTTCTTTTTTAGCATGAGGACGATTTTGGGCTTCATAAGTTGTTGGAAACGATAACTAGCAATAGAAGTAGCTAGGCCAGTAAAAGATTTTTCAGAATTGTGACTGTGGTTCTTGGAAACTTTTTGATGAGGTCTAAACTAAAATCTTATGAACTAAAGGAGTGAAGGTTATACGTTGCCAATTAATACAAGATTGGAATTTTTTTTAACAGTATTAATCGGGAAAAATATTGTAACTGAATTTTTTTTTTTTTTTATAAAGAATTTGATCAACAAGCACAAACGTTGTATGTAGCATATAACATTCAAAACTAAACACGTTTAGAGAAAGAAATTTCATCGGATGAGAAAGTTGCGGATGACGAATCAAATTTCCGTTCGGAGATCATTGCTTGAAAAGACATTAGAGTGGGCGGGTAATTTAACTCGATTAGCGAGTGGATCTTGGTATTGAACCAACTTTAGCCAACTAAATTCGCGAAATAATAGCAAAATAAGGACTTTTTACCGTTGTGATAGATAAAGGGTCAGACCAGCGCTACTCACGCTCATTTTTTTTCCTTGGTAAATGATAAGCTTCTCCTCCCCTCTCCGTCTTTTATCATCTTTCTCCTATGCACTACCTTGAACTGAACAGCAGCAGCTGCTGATCAAACAACACATGTTTACTTCTTTCTCTAGATCTGACCTGAGAGGTCTACTCCCTTCTACACCGGATATGAAAATCAACTACCCTCCAGGAAATTGTCGTCGTAATCTTCATGAAGTCAAAAAATTTAAATCAATACCTCATTATGGTGTATGCCCATGATTCTGACTTAATCGTCACAAGTGTGTTAGTGGAGAGAGGAGAAGCTTGTCATTTCACTAAGGGAAAAAGGGACGGTGGAGGGCGGCTGCAGCACGTGGAGCACAAACAGAGCAGCTACGCTGTTAGTTTATAGCACAGTGGCAAAGGCCTTTAGGAATAACTTCAACGTTCCACATTCAGTGATGAAGACGTTTGGGAATAACTTTAAGGTCCTCGATTCGAATCCCCATCCCCGTACTAATAGGTCACATATAAACTGCAATTCTAATTATTCTCAAAAAAAATTGAGGTTAATGAAAATTTACATCCTACAGCACCTTTTGGGATTATAAAATAATTAGAAACATTAATTTTACCATCTTAATTGTTTTTTCATGCTCTTTTGTCACAAAATGAACTTTAATAAAATTATCAACATTATAATCAGATATGATATGAAGGGCGGAATAAGTACATCATGGAGTGAAAATAAGCGTCTCCCTAAAATGTGTCATGATGCGAACTTGTATCTTTGTAACCATTTATATATCTGGTTTGTAACCATCCAGATACGAAGTATTTGGATAGGTACTGACACATAACTTGCTAATAACACTTCGATCATACATACGATTTTAGCGAAGTACACTCACCAAAAAAAGTGTAGGAAGTGCTATAAGCAGTTTATATAGAGTGTGCCTCTAGCTGAAAGAAAGACAAATAGGAAAAACATACGACAGATTTCAAACCTTGAGAGGAAGGGAGGGAGAGTGAGAGAGAGAGAGGGAGAATATGCAAAGCAGCTTTCGAGAAAAAAGAAAAAAAAAAAGGATAAGATTCAGAGGCAGGATGGTCTATCGAGGCATTAGGTTCCTTCCATTGAGATTGAAAGCTTTTGCATGCATGTGAAACCAATATGTTTTGACGCGTAGACTCTGTGCCCTAGCTCTATATAAGTTGAAGAAGAAACCCAGAGTTTGACACGAACAGCATTAGTTATGGCATCTCACTTAGGGTTCCTCCCGCTCTTTAGTCTGCTCCTTGTGAACGCTTACTCTCAAACATGCACTGATTACCCCGATGAAGCAAGCACAAAATGCAATTGCGCAGAAGGGCTTAGTCGTTCAAGCTTCCCTCCAGGTTTTCTTTTTGGGGCAGGATCAGCTGCTTATCAAGTATGTTACGACCTTTGAAACCCTTAAATTCATAAGTACATGGTTCCTGTTAACATATTCTGAATTCACTGAGCTATTTCCCACATTTTCAGGTTGAAGGTGCTTGGGACCAAGACGGCAAAGGCCCAAGTAACTGGGATAATTTCTCTCACACGTATCCCGGCATCTCTCTCAACATATCTTCTCTCCTCCTCCGTGTTATACAAATGAATTCAAATGTCGTAATGTGTTGTTAGTAGTATGAAAGCATCGAACTAATAATTCTTATATGCTATAGTGTCATACAATATTTTTTTCAACGTGGGATTACATTCTCAACAAATAACATCTTGAAAAAGTCATCTTTGGCGTTTCTACTAAAAGATTTCTTGGATTGCAGATACGATGGCAAACGGTGATAATGGAGATGTGGCCATTGATGCATACCAGCGAAACCCGGTATACAAGCCCTTCAAAATGGACGAAGGACTTTCATAAGCAATATTATAGCTATAAAAGTCATTTAAATTTCAATATTCATTTTAGTCGCAACCAAGGTTATAAATCCATCATATACCGACAATGGTTGCTCAAACATAATTAGCGACAAAATAATGACCTTACAAAAGTCCTGATGGTGCCGGAAATGGTTCGATGATACGTGGAGGTGCCACAAAGGATGCGGTCTGAGTTGGCTTCCAGGTAGGCAACGTGGGAGACAGCAAGGACGGCGCAAGGGCCGAGGACAAGGCTCCCCAGACAGGTCGTGAGGGGTGGCAGTGCTGCGCAGGCAGGGTGACGATGAACAGGACCGACAGTCTACAGTCCGTGATGAGGGTATGGCGTCCAGGGTCCGTAGACGGGAGTTCAAGTATATTTCTCTCACTAGAATTCCAGAGAGAATGTTCCTTTTAGAGAGAGAAAGTGAAAAGTCCAAATGAGAAAAAGATCCTTGAAAAAGCTCCAAAGTCCACTATTTATAGGCAAAAATGTGCATGTGTCATAAGTTGACATGTGTCGCCCCCTGGGAACGACACGTCACCAGGGGGCCAACGCACTGACCCTTCGTTGGACTGCCGGTTCCTAAGTTCGTGCTGCCCTGCCCTTGCAACATCTCTCTGCCTGTCTGAGGAGACTGATCATGCCGCGGTAGCATGGTCAGAGTAGCCCGTTGCCCCAGCCTCCAGTCCAAGCCCTTACTGAATCCCACAGGTCTGGCAGCGGTGGGGAAGACCCGACGCCCAGCTGCCAGGTGGACTAGGCAAGATGCCCTTCCGAAGACCTGCTCCCGTCTCCGAGTGACCCGGGGGTCATAGTCCTTAGGGGTGCCGACGCGAGCCCCCAGTGCCAGAGCACGTAGGCTAGTCACGCAGGCACCCTGGCGGAGATAGTGTCCTGGAGGAGTAGCCTATCCCGTAAGCATATAACATGATTGCAGCGCATGGGGCGCGGTTGAGTGCGGGCGACGAGGGTCGCAGAGTGATCTCCGAGCGACGAGGGTCGTTGCGTGGATGGCGCGCGACCGTGAGCGACGGTTGTCATGGCGACAGAGCGGCCACAAGTGACGGTCATCGAGACTACGGGCGACGGTCATCGCGACGAAGGGGCACGGCCGAGAGCGACGGTTGTCGCGACTATGGCGGAGTGCGGCCGCGAGCGACGGTCGTCGTGACAATGGGGTGGGGTCAAAGGTGACGGCGTCGGTGTTCAAGGCAGGTGGCCGACCCCCATGGGGTGGCCGACCCCCAAGGGAGGCCGACGCTTGGGGGAGGCCGAGCCTAGAGGGAGGCCGACCCCCCGAGGGTGGCCGACCCTAGAGGGAGGCCGACCCCTCGGGGTGGCCGACCCCCCAGGGTGGCCGACCCCCTTGGGGGAGGCCGACCCTAGAGGGAGGCCGACCCTCCGAGGGTGGCCGACCCCTTGGGGTGGCCGACCCCCAAGGGAGGCCGACCCCTTGGGGTGGAAGGCACGCCGAAGTCGCTTCACGAATGGTTCACGTGACTTGAGCATGCGTTGCTTTGACCGGCCCTCGAGCGTTGAAAAGTTGACCGCTGACTGGGTGATGTGTCGTGCAAAGTGGGTCCCTTGGGGTGGCCGACCCCTTGGGGTGGAAGGCACGCCGAAGTCGCTTCACGAATGGTTCACGTGACTTGAGCATGCGTTGCTTTGACCGGCCCTCGAGCGTTGAAAAGTTGACCGCTGACTGGGTGATGTGTCGTGCAAAGTGGGTCCCTTGGCGGGTCTTGGGGTGCGACCAGAATAGGGTATGAACATAAGCCCCCTGCGTGCGGCGGGCGCGGAGGGGCAACCCGAGCGGGCGTCGCATGCATAAACGATGTGGTTACAGCCCCTGTTGCTGCGGGGGCCAAGGTTCCTGGTAATGGAGCCGGCGATGACGCTAAGCCCGTGTAGCAGTTTGATTGAGCCGGCGATGGCTTCAAGGTTGTGAGCCCATCCCGTAGTTTGATTGTGCCGGCGATGGCTTCAAGGTTGTGAGCCCATCCCGTAGTTGATTGTGCCGGCGATGGCTTCCAGGTTGTGAGCCCATCCCGTAGTTGATTGTGCCGGCGATGGCTTCAAGGTTGTGAGCCCATCCCGTAGTTTGATTGTGCCGGCGATGGCTTCAAGGTTGTGAGCCCATCCCGTAGTTTGATTGTGCCGGCGATGGCTTCCAGGTTGTGAGCCCATCCCGTAGTTTGATTGTGCCGGCGATGGCTTCAAGGTTGTGAGCCCATCCCGTAGTTTGATTGTGCCGGCGATGGCTTCCAGGTTGTGAGCCCATCCCGTAGTTGATTGTGCCGGCGATGGCTTCCAGGTTGTGAGCCCATCCCGTGGTTGATTGTGCCGGTGATGGCACTAGCCCGTGCTGGCGCTCAGCCCATGCCGCAGGGAGGGGTCCTCGTGCAGGAGCACTACGAGCGGAGCCTCCAGAATGCCGCACACTCTAGAGAGTGGGTTGAAGGTCTTCCATGCCCATGGCGGGGGCGCATGGTGTGGTGAACGGGTGTTATGCCCGGAGGCTTGTAACATGGTCGTGGTGCATGGACATGGCGACGATTGTCGCGGGGACAATACATGGTGCCGGAGCACATGTCATGAAAGTGGTGGGGCGACGAACGTCGCGAAGCAATACTTTGTGCCGGGGCACATGTGATAGGAATGGCGCATGGGTGCGGCGACGAACGTCGCGGTAGTGCATCAAGTGACCATTGGCGTTGAGCGCGCGTTGTAAAGAGCGCGATGAGTTGGCACAAGCGACGCGGTTCAAGGAGATGGCACGCGGGCGACGGGACCTGTCGCGGAGCTGTCATGTGAATGCGTGCGACGAAGGTCGTGGAGGTGGCGCGCGGGCGCGCACTGCGGTCATAGCGGTGACGGCGCGTGGTCGACAAACTGTGGCGAGGCGCCGGCGGACGGGAGCGTAAAGTAAAGGAAAAAAGAAAGAAAAAGAAAAGAAAGAAAGGAAGAATAGAAAAAGAAAAGAAAGAAAGGAAGAATAGAAAAAGAAAGAAAGAAAGAGAAAAATAAAAAGAAAAAGAAAAGAAATTTGTCCACCCCTATATAAGGAGCGGAGGGGGGCAGGGCGGAGGCACAGCCATTTGTGCCTACGCAAGTCCCAGAGAGAGAGAGAGAGAGAGAGAAAAAGAGAGAGAAAAAGGGATGGTGAGAGAAGAGGTGGAATTGGGCGAGGGGTCGTCGGGGCCAGGGGGTCGGCCAGTTGGTGGCTCTGCGAGGGGAGGGGGGTCGGCCAGCCACGGGGGCTCGGCCGCACGAGGGGGGTCGGCCCAGCGAGGGGCGTCGGCCGGACAGGGTGGGTCGGCCCAGCGAGGGGGATCGGCCGGGCAAGGGGGGTCGGCCCAGCGAGAGGGGTCGGCCACGCATGGGGGGTCGGCCAGCCACGGGGGGTCGGCCGCACGAGAGGGGTCGGCCGAGCGAGGGGGATCGGCCGGACGGGGTGGGTCGGCCCAGCGAGGGGGATCGGCCGGGCAAGGGGGGTCGGCCCAGCGAGAGGGGTCGGCCGCGCATGGGGTGTCGGCCAGCCATGGGGGGTCGGCCGCACGAGAGGGGTCGGCCGCACATGGGGGGTCGGCCAGTCACGGGGGGTCGGTCACCCAGGGTGTCCGACAGGCCCAAGTCCCATCCTCACACCCCGGAGCGACGCCAGCAGCAAAAAAAGTTCGGCAGAAGATGTGGGCGAAGCCGCGAGGGGTCGCGACGGGTACATCGCGACCGCCGCGGGATATGATGACTGTACCTGTGCCGGCGCCGCCAGTCGATGAGGCCACACCGTCAGTGGGTGTCGAGGCTGCAGTGCCATTGACCTTTGATGATGGCGGTAGGAGGTCCTACGATCCGGAGCCAGATAAAACAAACACATTGCTGGGGGTGAGGGGAGTAGTACCGTGTGTACCGGACCGTGAGCTGTGGAGGGAGTTGGCCATTCGTGTGGCAGACGGAGCGTTCAGGACACCGTGGGGTGGTCCGTCGATGGGAGAGGAGCCTCGGCTGTCGTCACCCTACCTTCGCGCGCCGAGCCCGGCGGAGGCGCCTGTGATGTCGCCGAGGTATGTACCGGCATTGTTGATTGGGAGAGAGGACATACCTTGGTCGCCGGTGATGTTCAAGGGCCATAGTGCGATGCCGGTAGGGTGGGACTTTTGGTGTGAGCATATGTTGGAGACACCGGTGAGGGCGCAGGTGTTGCAGGCACTAGGGCTGTTACCGGCGATCAATGTTACGGCGAGGGGGCTGGAGTTATATAGGGATACTCCAGGGATGACCCGATTGCTGGCGAGATGGAGCACGCAGTCGCATACGTTCGTGACCGAGTTCGGGGAGATCGGGCCGACGTTACTCGATGTGTTGATGCTGACAGGGCTGCCGATACACGGGGAGGTGGATGCACGGGTGACCCGGCTGAGCGGGGAGGAGCGGTTGTTGCAGACGCAGCTACTGGACATTTTGGCGGAGACGAAGAGGCACCGGAAGGGGACGTACGGTGGGTGGCTGCGCCAGTTCTACGGCACGCCGCAGGCGAGGACAGGCCAGAAGTTGGGCAATGCTGCCCAGTTCGTGATGGGTCCGTATCATGGCAGCGATCGGTACGAGTTGGTGGCGTTTTTGGCGATGTTCTTATCGAGGTAAATTTTGTACTGTCGTGTGATTATTCGTGAATATATCGTATGTCCTGCTTGCCCTGTAAAACGTCAAACTGACATATGTTGCCGGTCGTTGTTTGCAGGTTTGTGTTTGAGGGGACACCTGAGGATGGCATTTCCCCGAGGGTGTTTCCCTTGGCCATTCGGATGGCGCAGGGAAGGCGGGTCGGCTTGGCTCCGGTGTACTTGGGCACGTTATACTCGCGGCTAGATCAGTTCGTGAATGACGTGAAGCGGTCGTATGGTCGGTATCAGGTGGCGACGTACGTGGACTGGATGTTCTTGCAGAGGTACCTGTACGAGTGCTTTCCAGGGTACCGTCCTGACGGATACCCACTCGCACACCCGTCACCGATGATGGGGACAGTGACCCGTCCAGGCAGGTCGCGGCAGGTGGCGTTGTGGTGTAGCAGGTCTCGGGCTTTTGCTTGGGCAGGCATCAGGAGGCCGGGGTGCCCGTTGGCACAGATTCTAGACAAACGGGGGGAATGCGAGCGACGGCCCTATATGGAGATGCATGCGTCATATGGTACGCCGCCATGGCTGCACGTGCAGGAAGTGACGACAGATCTGAGCAGGAGAGGCGAGCTAGCGCCAGGACAGCTGGCGCTATTGGTCGCGTATTTTCCCGGCTGGCTCCCGGTATTGACAGATGATGGCGGGAAGCCCGCCGAGTGCTGCTATTATGTGGCGAGGTATTGCCCGGACCGTCTGTCGTTGGCGTTCGGGTATGATCTAGAGCCCCCATGCGGTTATGACAGCCCTTGGAGTGTGGCGACGGCTTTTGGGTATACACTATATGACAGAGCCCGCGAGTGGCCGGCACCGACGACAGAGTGGAGGCAGCCAGGGACAGAGGTGGCAGGGGCGGTGACCGCGGATTATGCGCATTGGTGGGAGCGACTGCGAGGGAGCTGGGCCGGATGGCTGGCACAGCCGTCAGGCACACGTCGACAGGTAGATGTGTTCGCATGTGACCGAGCCCTGAGTTTGATATCGGCCACAGTCGCGAGGCAGTGCGGGATGCTGTCACTGATGACTGGGAGTTCTGTTCCGAGCTCGGAGAGGGAGGCGGAGGAGGATGCGGTAGAGTTGGGGGACGCTGCTCCCGGGGAGGATCGTGGGGAGGAGCCTATTGCCGAGGTGCCGAGGGTGCCGGGGGCCGGCAAGGGGCCCTTGTCGGCATTGCGAGTGGGGATGATGGAGACAGCGCGTCAGGCTAGTGCTGGTACCTCAGCCCCACACCTATCAGGGGCGAAGAGGCCGCGCGACGTATTAGAGGAGCTAGACTCTGAGGTTTGCTTCTGTCCTTTCTTTTTGTCGTATAAATATGGTTTGCATATTGCTCATAATCTGTGAACTGACAGCGGTTTTGCCAGGGGGACGAGGAAGAGGCGGTCGCGGGGGGGAGCGAGGCCGAGACTGAGATCGCAGGCGAGGAGGCTATGGCAGCCGAGGCCGGCAGATTAGTTGACAGTGATGAGACCGAGGCCGTTGAGCTATTGACGGCCAGTGTGTCGAGGAGGGTGAGCCCATTGCCTGCTACTGAGGAAACGGTGGGGGCACTATACGGCGGAGAGGGGAGCGATACGGTGATGTTCGACATTGACGAGGACTGGTGGACAGGCATGGAGACGCAGGTTGTGGGAGGTGATGGTGGCGAAATGGCGGAGCCTGAGTCTGTTGTTGCTGCCTCGATTCGTGAGCGAGAGACACCGGTTCAGGCTGTGGTGGTGCGACGGCATGACACATTGCCGGAGTCCGTGGTTGAGGTCGGAGCTACTCTTCTGGCGATGCACTCAGCCACGATTGGGGCGCAGAGGGCGGGTGGGATGTCGGAGATTTCTGCAGCGGGCGGCAGTGGCGCGACAGTCGGAGAGATGAGTAGAGGATCCTCGAGCGGTCAGGTGGATGTGGCAGCTTGGGGGGGCCTCCAGCTACCAGCGGAGACTGTGCGCCGGTTAGAACTGGTGAAGGCAGCGTTCCCGCAGACATTCGAGAGCGTGGTGGTAGAGAACCCAGTACTACGGATGTGGGTGTCTGCAGGGTTTATGGAGTGGTTGCTGCCGTTCGCCAGTGTGCCGTCGTCGGGTTGGACTGCAGAGTTCGTTGCTCGGTCGCTTTCAGAGTTCGCTCCGTTCACATCGCTAGGTATGCAGCTGGACTGGCTAGCAGATTTCTTTAGATCGAGGAGCGTCAGCCACGATATGGATGAGAGGCGTGCAGTCGTGGTTATGCGGGAGATGTTGCTGGAGCGGCGCCGCACAGGATTAGAGGCAGAGCGGTCAGAGATCACGGCAGAGTTGGCCGGGATTGACATGCAGGTGGCAGAGATAGAGAGACAGCTTGTCGATTTGCAGAGGCAGTTGTCCGATCTACAGAGGCGGCGAGGTGAGGTGGACGGGCGAGAGTCAGAGCGGTTAGGGCGACAGGCCGAGCTTGATGCTGGATGGTCAGAGGTACAAGCGGAGCGGGAGGTACTTCAGGCATTCAGCTCCCACCCAGTTGCATCGCTGTTGTCTAGACTTTCCTAGCTTGTATGTTACTTTGCCGTAGTTGTAGTGCTTAACGACGGCTAGTAAACGTTTGATGTATATGTACATATTTTCGATGGTCTCGGCTTATTGTATGTTATGTTCGGTTGCTCTCTTCTTCTCTCTTCTTTTTTTTGAATGTCTTGCTTGTTTCGGTTACTTGTGAATGCTCTCCCATTCCCGCTCGTAGAAAGTGACTTAGGAAGCATAGGTTGAGAATGAGTGCCAGCTGGGCAGAAGTTGAGGTAACAGCATGACTTTGTATTGATAGGACGCGGTACAAAACACCATTACATGACTAGTGTAGAACGCTACACAGATCAACAAAAAAAAACAAGTCTGCAAGCAATGTCGCATGTACAAAAATGCTACGAGGGCGCGTTCTATGACGCGGGCTTATGTTGTCGCGACTACACATAATACTTCTTCAGGTAGCGGCCGTTGATGGGGGCCGAGACCTGACCGTCGTCGTGGTTGAGCAGGAGGTACGAGCCATTAGTGCGGGCTTCGTGCACCGTGAAAGGGCCCTCCCAGTTTGGCGTGAATTTAGGAGCTGACATGTTGGCCCGCACATGCTTGGCGGCTTGAAGAACAAGGTCGCCCTCGATAAACGAACGTGGCTTGACGGTCTTCCCATAAGCTTTCGTGAGCTGCTCATGATACTTCTTCATGCGGCGCAGGGCCGTGGCTCGTCGTTCGTCGAGGCCGTCAAGTGCCGCCAGCCGGGCTGCTTCATTTCCGAGACTGCTGCTTAGGGAAAGTCGAGCCGATGGTTCTGCGATCTCGGCAGGTACCACACACTCGTCCCCGTAGACGAGAGAGAAGGGCGTGGCCTTTGTCGCTGTGTGCATGGATGTTCTGTAGGCCCAGAGTGCCAGATTCAGTTGTTCGGACCACGACCGGTCGGCGTCATGCACCATTCGCGATAATACTCGTAGCAAAGTCTTGTTGGACGCTTCAGCTTGACCATTACCTTGCGGGTAATAGGGAGTTGATGTGGCATGGCTGATGTTGTACCTTTCCATGAGAGCTCGAACCTCTCGGTTAATGAATGGGGTGCCATTGTCAGATATAATACATCGAGGGATGCCGAAACGACAGATGACGTCGCGTAAGAAGTTGGAAACGGCACCTCCCGTGGCTCTCCGCAGAGGTACGGCTTCAACCCACTTCGTAAAGCGTTCAGTAGCAACCATGATCCATGAATGGCTTCTGGACGGCGGGTGGATGGGGCCGATGAGGTCGAGGGCCCAAGAATGAAATGGCCAAGGTGCTGAGATCATGTGCAAGTCGGATGCTGGCGAGTGTATCCTGTCGGCGTGCCGCTGGCAGGGTTGGCAGCGTCGGACATGCGAGATGGAGTCGGATTCCATAGTCGGCCAATAATACCCCAATCTTAGTAATTCTGCATACAGCTTCTGGGAGCCTTGATGTTCACCACAATCACCATTGTGTACTTCGTTAATGACTTTGACCACTTGGGCACCTTGCAAGCATCGCAGGGTGCGTCCCGAAAATCCCTTGCGAAATAACTCGCCTTCCGTCACAAAATACCTGACTGCCTTGCGCTTGATGGATCGTGCTGAGCCGCGGTCAGGTGGTAGAATCCCGTGGGATAGATACTGGATGAAAGGCTGGCGCCAGTCACCCTCGATGTCAATGACAAGAGCTTCGGCACCGTCGGGTGCATACAGGCACTCGGGACAATCCTTTTGTATATCCGAGGCGTCCTTGGCCATGGATGGCCAATATAATCCCATACGCTGGAGGCGACGATACAGAGGGGGACCGTCGAAGCCACAACACTTCTGGTGGCCGAGCTGTAATTTGTGTTTTGCCTCTTCCGGTGCCAAACATCTTGCTAGAGTGCCTCCGGGACACCGCCTGTATAAGACATCTCCCATCATTGAAAAGTCTGTAAGGGTGGAGGCATGAGCAAGAGATGGCGCTTTAAGTTTGTCGATGATAGGTTGCCTCCAATCGTCCGCAGTAACGTCCCTCGGGACTAGGTTCAGTGCTGTGCATGGTTCCATTCTCTTGACGATGGTTAGCATCCGTTGTTCACCATCGACCTCTATCTTTGACGCGATCGTGGCCAAGCAGTCCGCATGTCTGTTGTGGCACCTATTGTGATGTTCATACTGGACATGACCGAGTCTTCCTTCCAAGTGTTGCACCAAGGCACGATAAGGTGCCAAGGCTGGTTCTTTGACCGCGAACTCCCCGTCCGCCTGCTTCATGACCAGATTTGAATCTCCTTTCACACACAGCGCCTTAGCCCCCATACTGACGGCGATCATGAGGCCAATGACAAGTGCCTCGTATTCAGCTTCGTTGTTAGACACCGGGAATGCAAGTTTGAAGGATAATGAAGTGGTAACACCGTCTGGTGCCCGCAAGACTATGCCGGCACCCCCTTGCCGGAGGGGCGTGCCATTGGGGCCTTTGCTAGTGGCAGAGCCGTCGAATTCAAGCGTCCACAGTCCATCGATGTCGGTGATGAGGGCTGTCTCCTCCCCCGGCAGTTGATCCGATATCGGTTCACATTGTTGGCGTGGGAAGAAGGCCAGGAGGTCTGCGAGTGCTTGGCTCCGCAGAGCTGTAGGATTCTTGATAGATAAACCGAATTCGGCCAACAGCAGCAACCACCGTGTGAGTCGGCCAGACAGGGCGGGACGTGTAAGCATGTAACGGAGCGGGTCAGCCTTGGTGACGAGTGTGATCTGATGCGCTAGAAAGTAATGTCTGAACTTCTGTGAGGCGTACACCAAGGCTAGACAGTGTTTCTCGAGCTCGGAGTAGTTGGCTTCGGGCCCTCTGATCACTCTACTGAGGTAATAAACAGGACGCTCGACACCTTCGACTTCTTGGGCAAGCAAAGCCCCGATGGATCTGGGTGTGGAAGTCAGGTAGAGTAGGAGTGGGATGCCCCGTTGTGGTACGACCATGGTTTGCGGTGACATGAGGACCGCCTTAATCTGTTCAAATGCTTGCCGTTGGGGCGCGCCCCAATTCCACGGTGCGCTTTTACGCGTCAAGTGTTGAAATGGCGTAATGAGCTCGGCCAGTGCGGGTATGAAGCGTCGGAGGTAAGAGACCTTGCCGAGGAAGCTCTTCAGTTGCTTTGTGTTCTTGGGGGGGGCATTTCTTGGATGGAGGCTGCTTTCGAGGGGTCAACGTCGATGCCCTGTCGACTGACCAAGAACCCGAGGAACTTGCCGGAGGAGC